>SNVD02011908.1:0-60223 GCA_013180625.2 Boswellia sacra | reverse complement strand
TTATCCAATTCTCTAAGTGAAGTTGCTTGTATTTTCCCATATCTAATGCTTATGATTGCTTACTGATTGTATTTGGAATGGCAAACTGAATATAATCTGTTGTTGTCTATTGCTAGATTAGAAATCTTGATCCGTAATTGTCATGAATTTCCAATCATTAGTAGCAAAATTGTGATCAGAGATTGCAATTGGAAAATACAACCTAGGTTAAATAATCCGAACTTGTGTGATTATTGCCTAGATCAACCTATCTTTCTCATCGTAATGCTTCTATTGAATTAAACTTAGAGAGCTTGTTCTAGGTTGTTTAATGGATAGAGATTAAATAAAGAGCTTGTTTTATTTAACAACAAAGTAAGGAAAGATTGGGATACCAGAGCTTGTTGTTATCTACGGTTGATAACTTCAATGCTGTAATTGGATTACAATTCTATGTTAATTCACAAATTCATATCTTGTGGAAGAGAATGAACTCTTAACCAAGTGTCTCTCATTGATTTTTCACTCCATTTAACTTTGCTTTGTGTTATTCTTCATTTGCTTTCGTATTAAGTTTAGTTAATCAATCAACAAAACCCCCCCTGTTTAGTTTATTATTGCTGGAAAATAACAAATTCAATTAGAATCAATCCTCGTGGGAACTATATCTACTTATCACTTTATTACTTGTGCGACTAGTATACTTGCTAGTTTTGAACGCATCAAGTTTTTGGCGCCGTTGCCGGGGATTGATTTTCTAATCGATTTATTATTTTGTTTTCATTGTTGATTCATATTTTCTTTGTTTTTCTTTTCTGATTGTTTGTGTTTAGACAACATGGCAGTAAACTCCTATCAATTCAGTAGCGGATTTGAGCCACAAGTACCATGGAGAGTAAATGAGGTAAGCACTCCGAACATTGAACAACAACTTTCTGAGCTAACCTCTATTGTGGAAAACATGGCTGTAGGAGATATGCAAAAATCTTATGAATGTGGGATATATTCTACGATGGAGCATCCAATCGACATGTATCCATCTTTACAAGAAGAAGATTATGGAACAAAGCCAAGGTGGGTGATTTCCAGCGACAAACAAGGCCAATGAGTATGATTCCCTTCATCTAACACTTACAATGAGGATGGAAATCACCCTGATTGCAGTTATTGCGAATCATACAACCAATCGCCCCAAATGCCTATCACAATCCAGCGCACAAGGTTTTAATCAACCTATAGTGCAGCAACCATTTCAAATGCAACCACCAACAATGCCACATCCAGCACCGCAACCAGCTTCGCAAAACTCAGGTATGTCTCTCGAAGATATTGTTAATGCACTTGCCACGAACACAATGCAATTCCAGCAGGAAACTGGGGCAAGTATCCAAAACCTGGCAAATCAAATGGGACAATTGGCTACTAGCATGAGCAAATTCGAGGGCCAAGACTCAGAAAAAATTATCTTCTCAAACGGTGATCAATCCAAGCGAGACTGCTAGTGCACGATAACTTTGCGAAGTGCGAGCGCAATTAGATGTCCTTACTGAGAAATCACAAATTGATTGAACGGAGATGCGACACATCTTCCAACATGAATACAACACTGACTTGCTTACGGTGAAATCCTATAAGCTCGGCCATTCCTTGCATATGTTTCTCCTACACTTTTTCCTAGTAGATGATTTGCACAAAATCGGAAGGATTGAAACAAGAACAAGCAAAATCCTAGAAACTTACTCACAAAATTGAGGTAAATGATACCAACTTATGGATGCTATCGAGCAAGTACCTCATTATACAAAATGTCTCAAGGAGTTATGCACCAGCAAAAGAAAGTAAAAAAGAAATGAGAAAGTAAGTGTGGGGGAAGATGTTTAAGCTGTATTGCAAAGGAAAATTCCTCCAAAGCGCAAAGATCCTGGTACGTTCACCATGCCATGCACCATTGGTAAAACCAAGTTTGAAAGAGTTATGTTAGATTTAGAAGCATCTATTAACATCATGCCATATTCTATTTATGCTTCTTTAAATCTTGGGCCTTTTGCGAAAATTGGTATTACCATTCAAATTGCTGATCGTTTTAATGCATATACCAAAAGAGTTGTGGAAGATGTGCTTGATGAGGGTAATCAGATTGGTATTCCAGCAGATTTATGTTCTGAAAATGAGAGGATGAGACATCTCTTAATCCAACACCGATTCTTATAGGGAGACCATTCTCGAAAACTGCTAGAACCAAGATTGATGTTCATGATGGCACTCTCACCAGAGTGTTTGATGGCAAGGTGATCCGTTTCAATATTTTTGAGGCAATGAGGTACCATAGTGACTTATATTTTGTTTTTGTAGTTGACGTTACTGATTCTCTGTCACAACAATGTTTTGAGTTAACTCGCAAGAATAGCTTGGATATAGCTGTTAATGAGAACATAGGGACAGAAAATTCTAAGGAGTCAGAAATTTTGATACAAGCGTCCAAAGAAATAGAGGAAGTTGTGACAAGCTTAGATGAGACCATTGCAATAACCACAAATAGGTATGATGTTTCGTACATTCAATTTCCTTTATCTAATGAGAAAATTTTTCCTTCTGTGATGACAGCCCCTGCCTTGGAGCTTAAGCTTCTTCTAGATCATTTGAGGCATAGATTCTTGAGTGAGAATGATCCTTTTCCAATTATAATAGAAATGGGCCTTGCACGAATACAAGAAGAGAAACTCGTCCGAATACTTAAAGACCACAAAACAGCTATTGGGTGGACGATTGCTAACATCCAAGGCCCAGCCATATGCATGCAACAATTATTGTTGGAAAAAGGATCCAAGCCCACTAGAGAAGCACAGCGGAGATTGGACCCTCCCATGATGGAACCAACGTCGGGCTGAGGACGTTAAACCAAGCGCTTATTGGGAGGCAACCCAATGTTTTTGTAAAATAAATTAAAAAAGAAAAGAAAAGAAAAATAAAATAAGGAATAATGATCAATTTTTGTGTCTCGAGGAGATTCCTTTCGTAGACCATCAAATTGACCAGGTTTTATCTCTCTTTGCCATCTATCTTATTTGTTTTTATATTTTTTTACTTGTTTTTGACTTTTGTTTGCTATCGTGTTGTTATCTCTTTTATGTGTTTTTAGTTTCGTTTCTGCTCTTTTCTTTTCCTTTGTTTTGTTAATTTGATTATTCCGTACTTCGAACTCATTTGTGCAACAGCTTGAGGAAACATTCAAACGAGAGTTGAAGCCATTGCCCGAAGGTTTGAAATGTGCATATCTGGGAGAAGAACAAATTCAATCGCATTATCGGTAATATCTCTCCTTTTCTCCTCTTCAATGGACGCTGATATCTTTCTGTCGAACCTTCGTAAATATTTTCCTTCACTTCCTCAAAATGCTGTGTTTAAAATTTATAAAGTACGGATGACTAGACTTTGGGCATTGATGCTCCTAAATGTGCCTGCTGCTATCCGATGGCTTATCGAAGCCAAGGTGAGATTGTCCGGTGAGCCGGACATTAATCTCGCAAAATACATGCCTGGTCTAGGAAAGAGCTACTACGCCAAGAGGCGAAGAGCGAAAAGGTTACAAGTATGTTATAAATGTGCTAGATGGAATTGTAACCAGACTGGTCGTTCATTAGGTTTTGCGTCCAGGAATAGAGAAGATAAACTTTCATTTATTAAGAATGGTTTGAGTAATGAGTCGCTAGATAATGTTTTGTTAACTCTTGAGTCACATTCTTGTGGACTTGTTCAGCGTGAATTGCTTAATCTATGGACACAATTTCGTGATGAATTGCAGTGTTATCGTCTAGGGAATTTGACTAAAAACGACCCTGTTTGCCAGTTTATAAGAAAACTGGATGGGAAGCAAATCCTGACTCATAGAAGGCGTTTCAGCCGTTACTAGACATAAAACCAGAGGAAGATGTGAGCCACAATCACAACTACTTGTATATTTGAATATGTGTTGTTATTGTCAATTTTTTTTTCTTGTTTCGTTTGATCTGATTATCAATGTTGTTTTTTTGTTGTTGTTTGTTGATTTTGATTGTTTTAATTTCAAGTTTTCTTTTTGACAAACCATATGACTACCCTATGGCATAAGTACAAGTGGGAGACAAGTGTGGAGGTTTTGTCAACCCCCGCCGAAAGTGTATCTCCATTTTCCATGCTTCACGTGGGAGACAAGTGTGTAGGTTTTGTCAAACCCCGCTGAAAGCATATCTCATTTTTTCAAATCTTGGGGCGATAAATCTGTATCGAGCAACTCCCACCGAAATTATGTCCCATGTGTCAAATTTGAGAGTTTTACGTGTGTATATATCCATGCTGCATATTTTGAAATGTCATGTTATAACCTGTCTTGCACTTGAATCGCATAATACGTAACGTTCATCATTGTCTTACTCAAGTCTAGAGCACTTTTAGAAATGGAGAAAGCACAAATTCGGCGATTCCAAAATATATGCGTATTTTATGGATCACAATTTGGTAAAGATGGAGAGTTTATAACAGCAGCTCTTGATCTTGGTAGGACATTAGCTGCGAGGGGTATTCATTTGATTTATGGAGGGGGTAGTCTTGGGTTAATGGGGTGTGTGTCGACAGCTGCATCCCTGGGAGGGAGCAAAGTTCTCGGCATTATCTCTAAACCATTAGTTGTACGAGATATCGTAGGTAATACAATTGGGGAAGAGTTACAGGTCTCTAGCATGCATGAGCGTATTGCACATATGGTTATTAAGTCCGATGCATTTATAGCTTTACCTGGTGGTTATGGCACATTAGAGGAGATATTTCAAATCACCTCTTGGGCACAGCTAAACATCCATAAAAAACCCATGGGTTTGTTAAATGTCAATAACTTTTTTGATGGTTTGTTGTCTTTTCTTGATCAAGCTGTAGAAAAAAACTTCATCTCACCGTCGGTGAGGCAAATCCTGGTTACAGCTTCAACTGCAGGGGAGTTAATTAATAAACTCCAAGAATTCGTCTATTCGCCTGATCTAACAATGGCTCGGATAGATTGGTTTGGAGAAGGCAATAAAAGGCGTAGACTGGATTTAACACTCCATCTGTAATCTCTATCTATCGGTTTGCTTTGTTTTTTGTTTACTTTCTTTTTAGTATGTTTATTTGAGATTTTTTCATGTCATTTCTTTTGAGTTTTTTTTTTCAGGTTGTTTCTTTCACCCCAGGTAATATTTTCTAATCTTGGCTTTTAGAGTGGTGGCTTAAAAAGTTCAAGTTCTCTTGAAACGCATTCTGGATTTCTTTATCCATAATGGCTGAATAAGGAGGCTAACTTCTAAACTTTTTAGACCCATTCTAACTGAATTGTTTTTGTTTGCTGACTTGTTAGACTTTGTTATTTTATGAGTAAGTTTAGTTTTATGTAATCGAATTGTTGTGTGTTTTGTCTTTTCAGTTTCGATTAGAAAAAAAAAATTGTGAAAAAATCTGAGAATGGCAGAATATGGGGTTTCCTTAACTCTTGAAACGCATTCTCTCTAAATAAATCTGTAGTTTGTTTATTTTAGGTTGTTTGAAGTGTCTTGTTTCTTGTTTTGTTCTTCATAATAAAGGTATATAGGCTGGAAACCTTAAGTCTGCGGGCTACTGGTCCTAAGGATTGTTGAAATATACAATCTTGACTCAGGTGTACCAACGCCACGTACCTCTTTTCTTGCATTTTGTGGGTCGATGATAAGATAATGATTGAATTAAGAATAACTCTTGAAAAATAATAAATGATGCATGGATATGTGTGCTTGAATGTTTATTGGTTTTCGCTTTGCTTTTGATTCCTTGCACAACATTGAGCACTGAGCTATTATCACTGAGTTATTTGTTCACTTAGAGAAGTTTATGTAATTTAAATGTTTCTTCAGATTTCAATGAATTCTAGAACTTGTTTGATGGTCACTCGAGGCGAAATCCTAGACTGTGCAACATTGGGGAAATGATTTAGGCCATCTTTGGACCGTTTGAGCCTAATAGCCAACCTTGACTGAAATTGATCCCTAGTTACCCCTTTGAGCCTCTGTAAGCCTTTTTCTTTGTTAACTCACTAAAAGATTTCCTAACCTAAAATGAATTTGTTCCAAACAGTTTATCCCTTACCTATGAGCATGTAGATCATTCATTTAATTAAATTCTTTTTTTTTTTTTTTTTTTTTTTTTTTTTTTTTTTTTTTTTTATGAGCTATGTTCTGGTTTTGGGAAGTTAGAGGAGGTTGGGATGTGTCATGAGCAATGCAAGTGAGTTCTATTATGTTTGTAAAAAAAGAAAAAAAGAAAAAAAAGACAATCTGTACTTATCGTCCACGTACTTACACATTGAGGATAATGTGTTGTTTAAGTGTGGGGGAGGGGAAGTGTAATAAAAAAAAAAAGAAGAAAAAAAAGAAAAAAGAAGAAGAATAAGAGATCTATACCCTTAAGTGTTCTTAAAAAGAATGAAACAACAAAGTGTGGGGGTGTAGTTTTTTTTTGTTTTCTGCCAAAAAAAAAAAGATTGAGTGTTCTAAATAAGTTTGGGGGAGTAACCTGGTGAATTGAAATGAAGTTGTGGTATAGGGTTGAGCTCTACATAGTCTTGAATGATTTATGTGTTTGTGGGTGATTTGAGCCAAATTATTATCCTTTATCATACCTTCACCCAAGCCAAACGTTACAAGCTTAATAAAGTCCTACTTGATCCTGGGTGTTGTGCATGTCTACAGTAGTGGAGAGTGACTTGAAAAGCAGGCCTATGGAGTTCATTTATACACACATCTTCAATATTAAATATGATTCATTTTTATGCATAAACTCATCCGGGGTACAAGTGATTAGGTGAGAATGGCTCTACACACACACACGCTTGAGGAATTGAAATGAAGCGAAACTAATCTTTGAGATAAAATTCTTGATCAAGTGCATTATTGTGAAGTTTTCCTTGTGTTATAATTAAGTACAATCTTTGAGGCCTATTTGCAAGATGAAGCATTTGTGTATTTTAATTTTTTGTTGATTCTGTTTCGGTTTAGTTTTATTTCATATTGTCATAGTTGCTCGAGGACTAGCAAAGTCTAAGTGTGGGGAAATTTGATAAGTGTCTATTTATATATCATTTTCATATCAATTCGTCCATGTTTCTTTGCTATATTCCTTGGTATTTTTATGTTTTGGTGTGGTTTTGATGTTTGTAGGAGTTTTGGAGCAACTTGCACAAAAATGGAGTAAAACCCTTCATTTTCACCTCTGCTAGTCAACCATCTTCTCGGATTTAATTGTATTGATATACAATGAACCGATGACATATCATATACCGTTGAAAAGCTCTCGAAGTCTACTTTTTGGAGAAATTTACGGTTTATGAATCCATTCAGTGTACTGAAAGTTGTAATCAAAACAGTGTGAGAAGTGTAGAATGTAATTCCACACATCACTGTAGCATGTATAATACGGGACACTGTAGCACGTTACTGTAGCAGAGTATTTAAACACATTTTAGGGTTTATTTCATAACTTGAAGAGGGGAGAACGTGGTGGAGGCTGCAGCTCTGGAATTCTTTCATCTCTTGGAGTTCTTGAAGGAGATTGAAGGCTTGGAAAGAGAAGAACTACAATCCAAAGAGAATTACATCAAATTTGCTAAATTTTTCCTTTCCCTTTCATTTTCTGGAATGTCTCCATGTTGTATTGTATTTACCACGTTCTTAAACATGTGTAACTGAATCTGAATTGGTTGAGGGTGATTTCAAAGCCCCTGATATGGTTTTGTAAGTTGATTGTGCAAGAAGTTGTTATCCAATTCTCTAATTGAAATTGCTTGTATTTTCCTATATCTAATGCTTATGATTGCTTGCTGGATTGTATTTTGAATGGCCAACTGAATATAATCTGGTTGTTGTCTATTGCTAGACTGGAAATCTTGATCCGTAATTGTCTTGAATTTCTAATCCTTAATAGCAAAATTGTGATCAGAGATTGCAATTGGAGAATACAACCTAAGTTAAATAATCGAGCTTGTGTGTTTATTGCTTAGATCAACCTATCTTTCTTATCGTAATGCATCCATTGAATTAAATTTAGAGAGCTTGTTCTAGGTTGTTTAATGGATAGAGATTAAGTAAAGAGCCTATTTTATTTAGCAACAAAGTAAGGAAAGATTGGGATAGCAGAGCTTGTTGTTATCTACGGTTGATAATTTCAATGCTGTATTTGGATGACAATTCTATGATTAATTCGCAAATCCATATCTTGTGGCAGAGAATGATCCCTTAACTAGATTTCTCTCATTGATCTTTCATTCAAATTAACTTCTGTTTTATTATTCTTAATTTGCATTCTTATTTCATTTAGTTAATCATTCAACAAAACCCCCCCTTATTTAATTTATTATTGCTGGAAAATAACAAATTCAATTAGAATCAATCCTCGTGGGAACGATATCTACTTATCACTTTATTAGTTGTGCGACTAGTATACTTGCTAGTTTCGAACGCATCAAGTTTTTGGCGCCGTTGCCGGGGATTGATTTTCTATCGATTTGTTATTTTGTTTTCATTGTTGATTCATATTTTCTTTGTTTTCAATGTCCAAAACAGCAAGTAGCTCGTGCACAAGTAATAAAGTGATAAGTAGATATCGTTCCACGAGGATTGATTCTAATTGAATTTGTTATTTTCCAGCAATAATAAACTAAACAGGGGGGGTTTTGTTGATTGATTAACTAAACTTAATACGAAAGCAAATGAAGAATAACACAAAGCAAAGTTAAATGGAGTGAAAAACCAATGAGAGACACTTGGTTAAGAGTTCATTCTCTGCCACAAGATATGAATTTGTGAATTAACATAGAATTGTAATCCAATTACAGCATTGAAGTTATCAAACGTAGATAACAACAAAGCTCTGTTATCCCAATCTTTCCTTTACTTTGTTGTTAAATAAAACAAGCTCTTTAATTATTTAATCTCTTCATTAAACAACCATAGAACACAGCTCTCTGAGTTTAATTCAATGGAAAGCATTATGATGAGAAAGATAGGTTGATCTAAGCAATAATCACACAAGTTCGGATTATTTAACCTAGGTTGTATTTTCCAATTGCAATCTCTGATCACAATTTTGCTACTAATGATTGGAAATTCATGACAATTACGGATCAAGATTTCTAATCTAGCAATAGACAATAACATATTATATTCAGTTGGCCATTCCAAATACAATCAGTAAGCAATCATAAGCATTAGATATGGGAAAATATAAGCAATTAGAGAATTGGATAACAATTTCTTACACAATCAACTCACAAAATCCATATCAAGGGCGTTGAAATCACCCTCAACGAATTTAGATTCAGTTACACATGTTTAAACACAACACAAATACAATACAGAGAAATTTCAGAATTGAAAAGGAAAAGAAAAACTTAGCAAATCCTTTGAAAATCTCCTTTGTAGATGAATCTCCTTAGGATTGTAGTTCTTCCTCTTTCCAAGCCTTCTTTCTCCTTCAAGAACTCCAAGGGATGAGAGAAATCCAGAAATAATGCATCCAAAACGTTCCCCCCCCCCCCCTTCAAGTTATGAAAATAAAACCCTAAAATGTGTTTAAATACTCTGCTACAGTAACCTGCTACAGTGTCCCGTATTATACATGCTATAGTGATTTGTGGAATTACATTTCTATTCTTCTCACACTGTTTTGATTACAACTTTTGGTACACTGAATGGATTTATAAACCGTAAATTTCTCCAGAAAATAGACTTCGAGAGCTTTCCAACGGTATATAATATGTCATCGGGTTCATTGTATATCAATACAATTAAATCCGAGAAGATGGTTGACTAGCAGAGGTGAAAATGAAGGGTTTTACTCCATTTTTGTGCAAGTTGCTCCAAAACTCCTACAAACATCAAAACCACACAAAAACATAAAAATACCAAGGAATATAGCAAAGAAACATGGACGAATTGATATGAAAATGATATATAAATTGACACTTATCAAATTCCCCCACACTTAGACTTTGCTAGTCCTCGAGCAACTACGACAATATGAAATAAAACTAAACCGAAACAGAATCAACAAAAAATTAAAACACACAAATGCTTCATCTTGCAAATAGGCCTCAAAGATTGTACTTAATTATAACCCAAGGAAAACTTCAAAATAATGCACTTGATCAAGAATTTTATCTCAAAGATTAGTTTCGCTTCATTTCAATTCCTCAAGTGTGTGTGTGTAGAGCCATTCTCACCTAATCACTTGTAACCCGGATGAGTTTATGCATAAAAATGAATCATATTTAATATTGAAGATGAGTGTATAAATGAACTCCATAGGCCTGCTTTTCAAGTCACTCTCCACTAATGTAGACATGCACAACACCAAGGATCAAGTAGGACTTTATTAGCTTGTAACGTTTGGCTTGGGTGAAGGTATGATAAAGGATAATAATTTGGCTCAAATCACCCACAAACACATAAATCATTCAAGACTATGTGGAGCTCAACCCTATAACACAACTTCATTTCAATTCACCAGGTTACTCCCCCAAACTTATTTAGAACACTCAATCTTTTTTTTTTTGTAGAAAACAAAAGAAAACTACACCCTTAAGAACACTTAAGCGTATAGATCTCTAATTCTTCTTCTTTTGATCTTTTTTATTTTTTTCTTTTTTTTTCTTTTTTTTATTACACTTCCCCTCCCCCACACTTAAACAACACATTGTCCTCAATGTGTAAGTACGTGGACGATAAGTACAGATTGGCTTTTTTTTCTTTTTTCTTTTTTTTCAAACAAAATAGAACTCACTTGCATTGCTCATGACACATCCCAACCTCCTCTAACTTTCCAAAACCAGAACATAGCTCAAAATTTAATTGTGAATGATCTACATGCTCATAGGTAAGGGATAAACTGTTTGGAACAAATTCATTTGAGGTTAGGAAATCTTTTAGTGAGTTAACAAAGAAAAAGGCTTACAGAGGCTCAAAGGGGTAGGGATCAATTTCAATCAATGTTGGCTATTAAGGCTCAAACGGTCCAAAGATGGCCTAAATCATTTCCCCAATGTTGCACAGTCTAGGATTTCACCTCGAGTGACCATCAAACAAGTTATAGAATTCATTAAGATCTGAAGAAACACTTAAATTACATAAACTTTCTCTAAGTGAACAAATAACTCAGTGATAATAGCTCAGTGCTCAATGTTGCGCAAGGAATCAAAAGCAAAGCAAAACCAAAAAACATTTCAAGCACATAGATCCATGCATCATTTATCATTTTCCAAGAGTTATTCTTAATTCAATCATTATTTTATCATCGACCCACAAAATGCAAGAAAAGAGGTACGTGGCGTTGTTACACCTGAGTCAAGATTGTATATTTCAACAATCCATAGGACCAGTAGCCCGCACACTTAAGGTTTCCAGCCTATATACCTTTATTATGAAGAACAAAACAAGAAATAAGACACTTCAAACAACATGAAATAAACAAACTATAGATTTATTTAGAGAGAATGCGTTTCAAAGGTTAAAGAAACCCCATATTCTGCCATTCTCAAGTGTTTTCCACAAATTTTTTTTTGAAACGAAACTGTTAAAGACAAAAACACATAACAACTCTAAATTACATAAATCTAAACTTACTCATAAAATAACAAAGTCCAACAAATCAGTAAGCAAAAACAAGTCAGTTAGAAGGGGTCTAAAAAGTTTAGAAGTTAGCCTCCTTATTCAGCCATTATGGATTGAAGAGATCCAGAATGCGTTTCAAGAGGAATTAAACTTTTTAGGCCACCACTCTAAAAGCCATGATTAAAAAAATATTACCTGGGGCGAAAGAAATAACCTGAAAAAAAAAACTCAAAAGAAATGACATGAAAAATCTCAAATAAACACACTAAAAAGAAAGTAAAACAAAAACAAAGTAAACCAATAGATAGAGATTATAGATGGAGCGTTAAATCCAGTCTACGCCTTTTATGCCTTCTCCAAACCAATCTATCCGAGCCGTTGTTGGATCAGGCAAATAGACGAATTCTTGTAGTTTATCAATTAACTTCTTTGCAATTGAAGCTGTAATCAGGATTTGCCTTGCCGACGGTGAGATGAAGTTTTTTTCTACAGCTTGATCAAGAAAGGATAACAAACTGATAGGTGTCTATTTATGTATTACTTTTATATCAATTTGTCCATGTTTCTTTGCTATATTCCGTTGTATTTTTATGTTTTTGTGTGTTTTGATGTTTGTAGGAGTTTTTGTTGTGGCGTTCGAAACTAGCAAGTATACTAGTCGCACAAGTAATAAAATGATGAGTAAGATATCGTTCCCACGAGGATTGATTCTAATTAAATTTGTTATTCGAAAGCAAAAACAGAGTAAATGGGGGGTTTTGTTGATTGATTAACTAAGTGAAATAATAATACAAACGAAGAATAACAAAACAGAAAGTTAATTCGATTGAAAAATCAATGAGAGAAAGCTGGTTAAGGGATCATTCTCTACCACAAGATATGGATTTGCGAATTAATCGTAGAATTGTCATCCAATTACAGCATTGAAGTTATCAACCGTAGATTACAACAAGCTCTGTTATCCCAATCTTTCCTTACTTTGTTGTTAAATAAAATAGGCTCTTTACTTAATCTCTATCCATTAAACAACCTATAACAAGCTCTCTAAATTTAATTCAATGGATGCATTATGAAAAGAAAGACAGGTTTATCGAAGCAATAAACACACAAGCTCGGATTATTTAACTTAGGTTATATTCTCCAATTGCAATCTCTGATCACAATTTTGCTACTAATGTTAGAAATTCAAGACAATTACGAATCAAGATTTCTAGTCTAGCAATAGACAATATCCAGATTATATTCAGTTGGCCATCCAAATACAATCCAGCAAGCAATCATAAGCATTAAACATGGGAAAATACAAGCAACTTCAATTAGAGAATTGGATAACAATTCCTTGCACAATCAATTCATAAAAACCATATCAAGGGCTTTGAAATCACCCTCAACCAATTCAGATTAGTTACACATATTCAGATAGAATACAAATACAATACAATATGGAGACATTCCAGAAAATGAAATGGAAAGGGAAAACTTAGAAAATTTGATGAAATCTCTTAGGATTTGTAGTTCTTCCTCTTTCCAAGCCTTCAATCTCCTTCAAGAACTCCAAGAGATGAGAGAAATCCAAAGATGCAACCTCCTCCACGTTCTCCCCTCTTCAAGTTATGAAAATAAAACCCTAAAATGTGTTTAAATACTCTGCTACAGTGAATTACTACAGTGCCCCGTATTATACATGCTACAGTGACTTGTGGAATTATATTTCTATACATCTCACACTGTTTTGATTAGAACTTTTTGCACACTGAATGGATTTATAAACCGTAAATTTCTCCAGAAAATAGACTTCGAGAGCTTTCCAACGGTATATAATATGTCATCGGGTTAATTGTATATCAATACAATTAAATCCGAGAAGATCACTGACTAGCAGAGGTGAAAATGAAGGGTTTTACTCCATTTTTGTGCAAGTTGCTCCAAAACTCCTACAAACATCAAAACCACACAAAAACATAAAAATACCAAGGAATATAGCAAAGAAACATGGACGAATTGATATAAAAGTAATACATAAATAGACACCTATCAAGCATCAATGCCCAAAGTCTTGTCATCCGTACTTTATAAATTTTAAACACAGCATTTTGAGGAAGTGAAGGGAAATATTTACGAAGGTTCGATAGAAAGATATCAGCATCCATTGAAGAGAAGAAAAGGAGAGATATTACCAATAATGCGATTGAGTTTGTTCTTCTCCCAGATATGCACGTTTCAAACCTTCGAACAATGGCTTCAACTCCCGTTTGAATGTTTCCTCAAGCTGTTGCACAACTGAACTCGAATCACGGAATAATCAAATTAAACAAAAGAAAAGAAAAGAAAAGAAAATAGAGACACATAAAAGAAATAAAAACACAAGAGCAAATGAAAGTCAAAAACAAACAACAAAGCAAATGAGACAAATGGCAAAGAGAGATAAAACCTGATCAATTATAATAGCCCATAAGAGGAATCTCCTCGAAACACAAAAATTGATCAATACTACCTTCTTTTCTTTGTCTCTTTTTATTTATATTTCAAAAACATTGGGTTGCCTCCCAATAAGCACTTGGTTTAACGTCCTCAGCCCGACGGTATCTGTCCTCACCCATCAAGATAAGTTGGCTCGTAGAGAGGGGTACCTGCCATCGATGTCACCTGTCATAACATCGCATATTCTAATAGTAAGGCTTCAACCTGTGCCCATTCAACTTGAATACTTTATCCGTTTTTAAGCTCTTGATTTCCACTGCACCATGGGGAAAAACATTAGTAATAACAAAAAGGTCCAACCCATCGAGATCGTAACTTACCTGGAAATAACTTGAGGCGAGAATGAAATAAAAGAACTTTCTGTCCCACTTCAAAATTCTTCCTGGAGATCATTTTATCATGGAATGCCTTAGTTCTCTCCTTGTAAATTCTGGAATTCTCATAGGCATCATTTCTAAGTTCTTCCAATTCTTGCAATTGAAGCTTCCTTTATTCACCAGCAGCATCCACATCTGCATGTACAAAATCTTACTAGCCCAGCGCCACAGCATGCATTGTGTATTCAAGAAGCCTCTACCTGGACTATGGTGAATATGGCCTACTAGAGGTTACCTATACGGAGGTACATACCAAATAGGTGTCTTGTAATAGTCCATGGTATGCCTAAAGGGCATCATGAAGTCGTATGGCAATCCAATCTTTTCTGTTCGGACATTCACACTGTCTCGTCCGAGCATGACTGACTTCTCGATTTGACAACTTCAACTTGAACCCACGTAGTTTGTGTGGAGGGATGCATGCACAGTAGACAACTTGTGAGTATGTTGTATTTCGTAGAGAAGGCTTCAATGGGATTGCAGAGTAGGTGTCCCTAGTCACCTATCATAGGACTCTTTGTGGTTCCAAATCTCGCAAAAATGTTAGATTTCACAAAATCTACAACAACTTTAGAATCATTAGTTTTCGTAGCTCTTGCTTCCACCCATTTAGAAACATAATCTACAGCAAGTATAATGTAAACATTAACAAAAGATGAAGGAAAAGGACCCATGAAATCAATACCCCAAACATCAAAAATCTCAACAACAAGTATAGGGGTTTGTGGCATTTGATTTTTGGCACTTAAATTACCTGTCCTTTGACAACGGTCACAAGCTTTGCAAAATAGATATGCATCTTTGAACAATGATAGCCAGTAGAATCCACAATCAAGAACTTTCTGAGCTGTTCTTTTTGGTCCGAAGTGACCGCCACATGCATAAGAATGACAGAAGGTCAAAATTGAATTAAATTCAGATTTAAAAACACACCTTCTTATCACTTGATCAAAACAATGCTTCCATAAGTATGGATCATCCCATATGTAATATTTGGCAATGTTTTTGATCTTGTCTTTTTGAGCTCGAGTTAAGTCATGTGGTAGCTTCTTGGTAACTAAGTAATTAACAATATCTGCATACCAAGGGGCTGCTACATGTAGAGACAGCAATTGTTCATTCGGAAAACTTTCTTGTAATGGCAGTACATCCTCGTCATGGACAATGCGACTGAGATGGTCTGCAACTAAGTTTTCACTTCCCTTCTTATCTTTGATCTCCAAGTCAAATTCCTATAAAAGGAGTATCCACCTGATAAGCCTTGGTTTTGCATCTTTCTTTGTGAGCAAGTACCTCAAAGCTGCATGATCAGAATAAACGGTTACTTTAGTACTAATCAAATAAGATCAAAACTTTTCTAAAGCAAAAATAACCGCTAGCAGCTCTTTCTCAGTGGTAGAATAATTAAGTTGAGCATCATTTAAAGTCCGAGATGCGTAATTAAAATGGCATGTGGATTCTGCCAATTCGTTGACCACCACAAAACGGCACCCTACAGCATAAATCATTCGCATCGCACATGATCTCGAATGGATGATTCCAATTTGGAGATTGGATTATTGGAGCTGAGGTTAAGAGTTCCTTCAGTTTCTCAAATGCCTCTTTGCATTTCTCATCAAATTCAAAGGCAACATCATTCTGTAATAATCTTCATAGGGGCAATGCTATCTTCGAGAAATCTTTGATGAATCTACGATAAAAACCTGCATGACCAAGAAACGAACGAATATCCGGCACACTTGTGGGAGGTGGTAAGGAACATATAAGATCTATCTTGGATTTATCAACCTCTATACCCTTAGCAGAAATAACATGTCCCAAAACTATAACCTGATCTACCATAAAATGACATTTCTCCCAATTCAGAACAAGGTTAGTTTCTATACATCTTTGAAGTATAAGGGTAAGGTTGTCAAGGCATTTATCAAAAGAATCACCAAAAACACTAAAGTCATCCATAAATACCTCAATAATGTTCTCAACATAATCAGAGAAAATACTTACCATACACCTTTGGAAAGTGGCAGGGGCATTGCAAAGACCGAACGGCATGCGTCGATACGCAAATGTACCAAATGGGCATGTAAATGTAGTTTTCTCTTGATCTGCAGGGGCAATGACAATCTGATTATATCCTGAATAGCCATCAAGAAAACAATAATGAGAATGACCTGCTAATCTCTCCAGCATTTGATCAATGAATGACAAAGGAAAGTGATCCTTGCGAGTTGCAGAATTGAGCTTTCGATAATCAATACAAACTCGCCATCCGGTTTGGATACGAGTGGGAACTAGCTCATTATTGTCATTCTTAACCACCGTAACACCAGATTTCTTCGGAACAACTTGGACTGGACTCACCCACTTGCTGTCCGAAATTGGATAAATAACACCCACATCTAACAATTTCAAGATTTCTTTCTTGACAACTTCCATCATTGGAGGATTCAACCTCCGCTGTGCTTCTCGAGTGGGCTTGGATCCTTCTTCTAATAGGATACGGTGCATGCATATGGCTGGGCTAATACCTTTGATGTCAGCGATTGTCCACCCAATGGCTGTTTTGTGATCTCGAAGCACTCGGATGAGTTTCTCTTTTTAGTATTCGTGCAGGCCCCATTTCCTCTAGTAACTGGCAAAGTATCATTATTCACCCAAGATCCATGATTTCAAATGATCTGTGCAGTGACTTAAGCTCCAAGGTATTGGGCTTTCATACAGAAGAAGAAGTTTCTCATAAGACTAAAGTAATTGAATGTAGAACATCATACATATTTGTGGTATTGCTCTGGTTCATCTAAGCTTGCCACAGCTTCCTCTATTTCTTTGGACACTTGTATCAAAATTCCTGACTCATTGGAATTTTCTGTCCCTATATGCTCACTAATAGCTACATCCAATCCATTCTTGCGAGTTAACTCAAAATATTGTTGTGGCAAAGAATCAACAACGTCAACTGCAAAACAGAATGTAAGTCACTAGAGTACCTCATTACCTCAAAAATATTGAAACATATCACCTTGCCATCAAACTCTATGATGAGAGTGCCATCATGAAAATCAATCTTGGTTCTAACAGTTTTCGAGAATGGTCTCCCTAAAAGAATCGGAGTTTGATTAGGAGATGTCTGATTCTCTATTTCAAGGACATAGAAGTTTGCTGGGAAAACCAATTGATTCACCTGCACAAGCACATCTTCCACAACTCTTTTGGGATATGCATTAAAAAGATCAGCAAGTTGAATGGTAATACCAGTTTTCGCAAAAGGTCCAATGAATTTCCAAAGAAGCATAAACTAGAATTTAGGCATGATGTTAATAGAATGCTTCTAAATCTAAGCATAATCCTTTCAACCTTGGTTTTACCCCCATGGTGCACGGGACATGGGATGTACTGGATCTTGGGCACTTTGGAGGTAATTTCCTTGGCAATACAGTTGAAACATTTTCCCCCACACTTACCTTCTCATTTCTTTTTAACTTTCTTTTGCTGGTGCATAACTCCTTGAGACATTTTGTATAATGAGGTACTTGCTCGATAGCTCCCAGAAGTGGTATATTTACCTCGATTTTGTGAGAAGTTTCCAGGATTTCTTGTTCTTGTTCCTCCTTTATCGATTTTGCAAATCTACTAGGAAAAAGTGGAGGAGAAACATATGAAGGAATGGGAGTTATAGGATTTACCCGAGAAGTCAGTGTTTTGTTAATGGTGGAAGTGGTTGTCATCTCGCTTCATCAGTTGTGATTTCTTGGCAGGACAATCTAATTGCTCTCCATTTTGCAAAGTATCACACAAGAATTCATCTCTTGGATGATCACGTTTGACAAGATAATTCTTCTGAGGCCTTGGCCCTCGAATTTGCTCATGCTAGTAGCCAATTGTCCCATTTGATTTGCCAGGTTTTGGATACTTGCCCCAGTTTTCTGCTGGAATTGCATTGTGTTAGTGGCAAGTGCATTAACAATATCCTGGAGTGACATACCTGAGTTTTCTGAAGCAGGTTGTGGTGCTAGTTGTGGCATTGGTGGTGGTTGCATTTGAAATGGTTGCTGCACTCTAAGTTGATTGAAACCTTGTGGCCAATTTGGTATGCCATTTGGAGCGATTGGTTGATGATTCCAGTAACTGAAATTAGGGTGATCTTCCCATCCAGCATTGTAAGTGTTAGAGAAGGGATCACACCATTGCCTTGTTTGTCCTGGAAATCTACCCATGGCATTGGCTTGTTCTACATCTTTTTCTTGTAAAGTTGGATACATGTCTATTGGATGCTCCATGTAGAATATACCTCACATGCATAAGATTTCTGCATATGTCCTACAGCCATGTTTTCCACAAGAGAAGTTAACTCAAAAAGTTGTTGTTCAATGTTCGGAGTGCTTACCTCATTTACTCTCCATGGTAGTTGGGGCTCAAATCCGCCACTGAATTGATGGAAGTTTACTGCCATGTCGTCTAAACACAAACAATCAAAAAAGAAAAACAAACAAAAATATGAATCAACAATGAAAACAAAATACCAAATCGATTAGAAAATCAATCCCCGGCAACGGCGCCAAAAACTTGATGCGTTCGAAACTAGCAAGTATACTAGTCGCACAAGTAATAAAGTGATAAGTAAGATATCGTTCCCACGAGGATTGATTCTAACTGAATTTGTTATTTTCCAACCACAATTAACTAAATGGGGGGGGGTTTTGTTGAGATTAACTAAATGAAATAAGAATGCAAATTAAGAATAACAAAACAGAAGTTAATTTGAATAAAAGATCAATGAGAGACACTTGGTTAAGGGTTCTTTCTCTGCCACAAGATATGAATTTGTGAATTAACATAGAATTGTAATCCAATTACAGCATTGAAGTTATCAACCGTAGATAACAACAAGCTCTGTTATCCCAATCTTTCCTTACTTTGTTGTTAAATAAAACAAGCTCTTTATTTAATCTCTATCCATTAAACAACCTAGAAAAAGCTCTCTAAGTTTAATTCAATGGAAGCATTACGATGAGAAAGATAGGTTGATCTAAGCAATAATCACACAAGTTCAGATTATTTAACCTAGGTTGTATTTTCCACTTGCAATCTCTGATCACAATTTTGCTACTAATGATTGGAAATTCATGACAATTACGGATCAAGATTTCTAATCTAGCAATAGACAACAAACAGATTATATTCAGTTGGCCATTCCAAATACAATCAGTAAGCAATCATAAGCATTAGATATGGGAAAATACAAGCAACTTCAATTAGAGAAGTGGATAACAATTTCTTACACAATCAACTCACAAAATCCATATCAAGGGCTTTGAAATCACCCTCAACCAATTCAGATTTAGTTACACATATTCAATCAGAATAACAAATACAATACAGAGAAATTCCAAAATTGAAAAGGAAAGAAAGAACTTAGCAAATTCTTTGAAAATCTTCTTTGTAGATGAATCTTCTTGGAATTGTAGCTCCTCCTCTTTCAAAATCTTCTTTCTCCTTCAAGAACTCCAAGGGCTGAGAGAAATCCAGAAATGCAGCCTCTTCCCACGTTTTCCCCCCTTCAAGTTATCAAAATAAAACCCTAAAATGTGTTTAAATACTCTGCTACAGTAACCTGCTACAGTGTCCCGTATTATACATGCTACAGTGATTTATGGAATTACATTTTTATACTTCTCACACTGTTTTGATTACAACTTTTGGTACACTGAATGGATTTATAAACCGTAAATTTCTCCAGAAAATAGACTTCGAGAGCTTTCCAACGGTATATAATATGTCATCGGTTTCATTGTATATCAATACAATTAAATCCGAGAAGATCACTGACTAGCAGAGGTGAAAATGAAGGGTTTACTCCATTTTTGTGCAAGTTGCTCCAAAACTCCTACAAACATCAAAACCACACAAAAACATAAAAATACCAAGGAATATAGCAAAGAAACATGGACGAATTGATATGAAAATGATATATAAATAGACACTTATCAGTGTGTCGACAGCTGCATCCCTGAGAGGAAGCAAAGTTCTCGGCATTATCCATAAACCATTAGCTGTACGAGATATCGTAGGCAACACCATAGGGGAAGAGTTACAGGTTTTTAGTATGCATGAGCGTATTGCACATATGGTCATTAAATCTGATGCATTTATAGCTTTGCCCGGTGGTTATGGTACATTAGAGGAGATATTTCAAATCACCTCTTGGGCACAGCTAAACATACATCGGAAACCCATTGGTTTGTTAAATGTCAATAATTTTTTTGATGGTTTGTTGTCCTTTCTTGATCAAGTAGTAGAAAAAAACTTCATCTCACAGTCGGCGAGGCAAATCCTAGTTACAGCTTCAACTGCAGGGGAGTTAATTGATAAACTACAAGAATTCGTCTATTCGCCTGATCCAACAATGGCTCGGATAGATTGGTTTGGAGAAGCAATAAAAGGCGTAGACTGGATTTAACGCTCCATCTGTAATCTCTATCTATTGGTTTGCTTTGTTTTTATTTACTTTCTTTTTATTGTGTTTATTTGAGATTTTTCATGTTATTTCTTTTGAGCTTTTTTAGGTTATTTCTTTCGTTTCAGGTAATATTTTCTAATCTTGCCTTTTAGATGGTGTCTTAAAAAGCTTAAGTCCTATTGAAACGCATTCTGGATCGCTTTAATCCATGATGGCTGAATAAGAAGGCTTACTTCTAAACTTTTTAGACCCATTCTAACTAACTTGTTTTTGTTTTTTGTTTCCTGATTGCTAGACTTTGTTATTTTATGAGTAGGTTCAATTTTATGTAATTTAGAGTTGTTATGTGTTTTTTTGTCTTTACCAGTTCTGATTAAAAAAAAAATTGTGGAAAAATCTGAGAATGGTAGAATATGGGGTTTCTTCAACCCTTGAAACACATTCTCTCGAAATAAATCTGTAGTTTGTTTATTTCATGTTGTTTGAAGTGTCTTGTTTCTTGTTTTGTTCTTTCATAATAAAGGTATATAGGCTGGAAAACTTAAGTCTGCGGGCTACTGGTCCTAAGGATTGTTGAAATATACAATCTTGACTCAGGTGTAACAACGCCACGTACCTCTTTTCTTGCATTTTGTGGGTCGATGATAAGATAATGATTGAATTAAGAATAACTCTTGGAAAATGATAAATGATGCATGGATCTGTGTGCTTGAAATGTTTATTGGTTTCGCTTTGCTTTTGATTCCTTGCGCAACATTGAGCACTGAGCTATTATCACTGAGTTATTTGTTCACTTAGAGAAAGTTTATGTAATTTAAATGTTTCTTCAGATTTCAATGAATTCTAGAACTTGTTTGATGGTCACTCGAGGCGAAATCCTAGACTGTGAAACATTTGGGAAATGATTTAGGCCATCTTTGGACCGTTTGAGCCTTAATAGCCAACCTTGATTGAAATTGATCCCTAGTTACCCCTTCGAGCTTTTGTAAGTTTTTTTTTTGTTAACTTACTAAAAAGATTTCCTAACCTCAAATGAATTTTTTTCTAAACAGTTTGTCCCTTACCTATGAGCATGTAGATCATTCACGATGACATTTTGAATTATGTTCTAGTTTTGGGAAGTTAGAGGAGGTTGGATTGTGCCATGAGCAATGCAAGTGAGTTTTATTATGTTTGTAAAAAAAAAAGGAGGAAAAAAATAATCTATACTTATCTTCCACGTACTTAAACATTGAGGCCAATGTGTTGTTTAAGTGTGAGGGAGAGGAATTGCAGTTAAAGAAAAAAAAAAGAAAAAAGGAAAAAAAAGAAGAAAAAGAGATCTATACCTTTGGGTGTTCTTAAAAAGAATGAAACAATAAAGTGTGGGGGTGTAGTTTCTTTTGTTTTCTACAAAAAAAAAGAAAAAAAAGAAAAAAAGAAGATTGAGTGTTCTAAATAAGTTGGGGGGAGTAACCTGGTGAATTGAAATAAAGTTGTGTTATAGGGTTGAGCTTTACATAATCCTGAATGATTTATGTGTTTGTGGGTGATTTGAGCCAAATTAGTATCCTTTATCATACCTTCACCCAAGCCAAACGTTACAAGCTTAATGAAATCCTACTTGATCCTTGGTGTTGTGCATGTCTACATTAGTGGAGAGTGACTTGAAAAGCAGGCCTATGGAGTTCATTTATACACACATCTTCAATATTAAATATGATTCATTTTTATACATAAACTCATCCGGGTTACAAGTGATTAGGTGAGAATGGCTCTACACACACACACTTGAGGAATTGAAGTGAAGCGAAACTAATCTTTGAGATAAAATTCTTGATCAAGTGCATTATTTTGAAGTTTTCCTTGGGTTATAATTAAGTACAATCTTTGAGGCCTATTTGCAAGTTGAAGCATTTGTGTGTTTTAATTTTTCTTTGATTCTGTTTTGGTTTAGTTTTGTTTCGTATCGTCGTAGTTGCTCGAGGACTAGCAAAGTTTAAGTGTGGGGGAATTTGATAGGTATCTATTTATGTATCATTTTCATATCAATTCATCTACGTTTCTTTGCTATAATCCTTGGTATTTTATGTTTTTGTGTGGTTTTGATGTTTGTAGGAGTTTTGGAGGAACTTGCACCAAGGTGAAGTAAAACCCTTCATTTTCACCTCTGCTAGTCAACCATCTCTCGGATTTAATTGTATTAATATACAATGAATCGGATAACATGTTATATACCGTTGGAAAGCTCTCGAAGTCTATTTTCTAGAGAAATTTACGGTTCATAAATCCATTCAGTGTACCGAAAGTTATAATCAAAACAGTGTGCGAAGTGTAAAAATGTAATTCCACAAATCACTGTAGCATGTATAATACGGGACACTGTAGCAGGTTACTGTAGCAGAGTATATAAACACATTTTAGGGTTTTATTTGAATAACTTGAAGAGGGGAGAACGTGTGGGAGGCTTGAGATCTGGATTTCTCTCATCTCTTCGAGTTCTTGAAGGAAAGAAAGCTTGGAAAGAGGAAGAACTACAATCTTAAGAGATTTTCATCAAATTTGCTAAGTTTTTCCTTTCCCTTTCATTTTCTGGAATTCTCCATATTGTATTGTATTTGTATTGTGTCTGAATATGTGTAACTAAATCTGAATTGGTTGAGGGTGATTTCAAAGCCCTTGATATGATTTTTGTGAGTTGATTGTGCAAGATATTGTTATCCAATTATCTAATTGAAGTTGCTTGTATTCTCCCATATTTAATGCTTACGATTGCTTGCTGATTGTATTTGGATGGCTAACTGAATATAATTTGGATGTCGTTTATTGCTAGACTAGAAATCTTGATCCGTAATTGTCTTGAATTTATAATCATTAGTAGCAAAATTGTGATCAGAGATTGCAATTGGAGAATATAACCTGAGTTAAATAATCCGAGCTTGTGTGGTTATTGCTTAGATCAACCTATCTTTCTTATCGTAATGCTTCCATTGAATTAAACTTAGAGAGCTTGTTCTAGGTTGTTTAATGGTTAGAGATTAAATAAAGAGTTTGTTTTATTTAACAACAAAGTAAGGAAAGATTGGGATAACAAAGCTTGTTGTTATCTACGGTTGATAATTTCAATGGTCTAATTGGATGACAATTCTATGATTTATTCGCAAATCCATATCTTGTGGTAGAGAATGATCCCTTAGCCAAATTTCTGTCATTGATTAATTCCCACTTCAATTAAGTTAGCATTGTGTTATTCTTTATTTGCATTAATATTTCATCTTGTTAATCAATCAACAAAACCCCCCCATTTATTCTGTTTTCGCTTTCGAATAACAAATTTAATTAGAATCAATCCTCGTGGGAACGATATCTTGCTCATCACTTTATTACTTGTGCGACTAGTACACTTTTCAGTTTCGAACGCATCAGTTTCTCTCATTGATTATTTCTCACTCCATTTAACTTTATGTTGTATTCCCCCCCTCCCCCCCCCCCCTTTATTCTGTTGTTGCTTTCGAATAACAAATTTAATTAGAAACAATCTTCGTGAGAACGATATCTTACTCATCACTTTATTACTTGTGCGACTTGTATCCTTGCTAGTTTCGAACGTATCAAGTTTTTGGCGCTGTTGCTAGTGATTAATTTTCTATTCAATTTGTTATTCTGTTTTTCTTATTGATTCTTAATTTTTATTGTTGTTTGTTTGTTTTTAGGCTTTTATGTCCGAGGGAGAAGCAGACTGATAAGTGTCTATTTATATATCATTTTCATATCAATTCGTCCATGTTTCTTTGCTATATTCATTGGTATTTTTATGTTTTTGTGTGTTTTTGATGTTTGTAGGAGTTTTGGAGCAACTTGCACAAAAATGGAGTAAAAACCCTTCATTTTCACCTCTGCTAGTCAGCCATCTTCTCGGATTTAATTGTATTGATATACAATGAACCCGATGACATGTTATATACCGTTGGAAAGCTCTCGAAGTCTATTTTCTGGAGAAATGTACGGTTTATAAATCCATTCAGTGTACCAAAAGTTGTAATCAAAACAGTGTGAGATGTATAGAAATATAATTCCACAAGCACTGTAGCATGTATAATACGGGGCACTGTAGCAATTCACTGTAGCAGAGTATTTAAACACATTTTAGGGTTTTATTTTCATAACTTGAGGGGGAAAAACGTGGGAGGAGGCTGCATTTCTGGATTTCTCTCATCCCTTGGAGTTCTTGAAGGAGAAAGAGATTTTGAAAGAGGAGGAACTACAATTCCAAGAAGATTCATCTACAAAGAAGATTTTCAAAGAATTTGCTAAGTTCTTTCTTTCCTTTTCAATTCTGGAATTCTCTGTATTGTATTTGTTATTCTGATTGAATATGTGTAACTAAATCTGAATTGGTTGAGGGTGATTTCAAAGCCCTTGATATGGATTTTGTGAGTTGATTGTGTAAGAAATTGTTATCCAATTCTCTAATTGAAGTTGCTTGTATTTTCCCATATCTAATGCTTATGATTGCTTACTGATTGTATTTGGAATGGCCAATGAATATAATCTGTTGTTGTCTATTGCTAGATTAGAAATCTTGATCCGTAATTGTCATGAATTTCCAATCATGAGTAGCAAAATTGTGATCAGAGATTGCAATTGGAAAATACAACCTAGGTTAAATAATCCGAACTTGTGTGCTTATTGCTTAGATCAACCTATCTTTCTCATCGTAATGCTTCTATTGAATTAAACTTAGAGAGCTTGTTCTAGGTTGTTTAATGGATAGAGATTAAATAAAGAGCTTGTTTTATTTAACAACAAAGTAAGGAAAGATTGGGATAACAGAGCTTGTTGTTATCTATGGTTGATAACTTCAATGGTGGAAATTGATTACAATTCTATGTTAATTCACAAATTCATATCTTGTGGCAGAGAATGAACTCTTAACCAAGTGTCTCATTGATTTTTCACTCCATTTAATTTGCTTTGTGTTATTCTTCATTTGCTTTCGTATTAAGTTTAGTTAATCAATCAACAAAACCCCCCCTTTTTAGTTTATTATTGCTGGAAAATAACAAATTCAATTAGAATCAATCCTCGTGGGAACGATATCTACTTATCACTTTATTACTTGTGCGACTAGTATACTTGCTATTTTCGAACGCATCAAGTTTTTGGCGCCGTTGCCGGGGATTGATTTTCTAATCAATTTGTTATTCTGTTTTTACTACTGATTCTTGATTGTTATTTCCTGATTGATTGTGTTTAGGCTTTTATGTCCGAGGGAGAAGCGGATCAGCGACTTAAGAGAATTAAGGAGTTTCTCCAATCCTCGAATTTAAGGCTAAATCGGCCAATTTCAACTCCACCTCCAGAATTTGACCTTGCACGACATACTTCCCTCCCATCTTCTTGCAGTTCAATCAAATCTGAATCGGAAGCAATGGCGATGAAAAACGATCAGACTCTTAAGGAGTTAGCGGCTCCAATTATTGATCAACAACCGCTATGCATAAGCACTAATTCTGAGATAGATTTTGAACTTAAATCTGGATGGATTCATCTCTTGCCTACATTTCATGGTTTTGTAGGAGAGGATCCGAACAAACACCTCAAAGAATTTCATGTGGTATGCTCAAGTATGAAGCCAACCGGCGTTTTTGAAGAGCAAATTAAATTGAGAGCTTTCCCATTCTCATTAGCAGATTCGGCAAAAGATTGGCTATACTATCTACCAGCAGGTACCATTACCACTTGGAATGAGATGAGTAAACTCTTTTTTGGAGAAATACTTTCTAGCCTCGAAAGTTACAAATATTAGAAAAGATATTAGTGGTATTCGACAACACAATGGAGAATCACTTCATGAATATTGGGAGGATTAAGGGTTATGTGCTAGCTGTCAAACCACCAATAGTGATGGACTCCTAATTAAGATTTCTATGGGGTCTCATACCATGGAAAGGGTAGTACATTGATGCTGCTAGTGGTGGAGCACTAGTAATAAACATCGAAACGTGGAAAGACGTTTGATTAGTTTTAGACATGCAGCGAACTCTAACATTTAGCAGTCAATTTGAGCCACAACTACAAAAAAGAGTAAATGAGGTAAGTACTTCAAACATTGAACAACAACTTTGTGAACTTACCTCTCTTGTAAAATAAATGGCTGTAGGACATATGCAGCAATCTTATGCATGTGGGTATGTTCTGGCCATGAGACATCCAACGGACATGTGTCCAACTTTGACAAGAAGGAGATACAGAACAAAGGCAATGCCATGGGTGGATTTCCAAGAAAACCAAGTGATGGTTCGAAAATAGCAAAGATACTAGTCGAACAAGTAATAAAGTGATAAGTAAGATATCGTTCCCACGAGGATTGATTCTAATTGAATTTGTTATTTCCAGCAACAATAAACTAAACAGGGGGGGATTTTGTTGAATGCTTTACTAAATGAAATAAGAATGCAAGTAAAGAATAACAAAACAGAAAGTAAATTTGAATGAAAAAACAATGGGAGAAAGCTGGTTAAGGGATCCTTCTCTACCACAAGATATGGATTTGCGAATTAATTGTAGAATTGTCATCTAATTACAGCATTGAAGTTATCAACCGTAGATAATAACAAGCTCTACTACCCCAATCTTTCCTTACTTTGTTGTTAAATAAAACAAGCTCTTTATTTAATCTCTATCTATTAAACAACTTAGAACAAGCTCTCTGAGTTTAATTCAATGGATGCATTATGATAAGAAAGATAGGTTGATCTAAGCAATAAACACACAAGCTCGGATTATTTAACTTAGGTTATATTCTCCAATTGTAATCTCTGATCACAATTTTGCTACTAATGATTAGAAATTCAAGACAATTACGATCAAGATTTCTAGTCTAGCAATAAATCACAACCAGATTATATTCAGTTGGCCACTCAAATACACTCAGTAAGCAATCATAAGCATTAAATATGGGAGAATACAAGCAACTTCAATTAGAGAATTGGATAACAATTCCTTACACAATCAACTTACAAAAACCATATCAGGGGCTTGGAAATCACCCTCAACCAATTCAGATTCAGTTACACATGTTTAAGAACTTGGTAAATACAATAAAACATGGAGACATTCCAGAAAATGAAAGGGAAGGGAAAAACTTAGCAAATTTGATGTAATTCTCTTTGGATTGTAGTTCTTCCCCTTTCCAAGCTTCCTTTCTCCTTCAAGAACTCCAAGAGATGAAAGAATTCCAGAGCTTCAGCCTCCACCACGTTCTCCCCCCATCAAGTTATAAAATAAAACCCTAAAAATGTGTTTAAATACTCTGCTACAGTAACGTGCTACAGTGTCCCGTATTATACATGCTACAGTGATGTGTGGAATTACATTTCTACACTTCTCACACTGGTTTGATTACAACTTTCGGTACACTGAATGGATTCATAAACCGTAAATTTCTCCAAAAAGTAGACTTCGAGAGCTTTTCAACGGTATATGATATGTCATCGGGTTCATGGTATATCAATACAATTAAATCCGAGAAGATGGTTGACTAGCAGAGGTGAAAATGAAGGTTTTACTCCATTTTTGTGCAAGTTGCTCCAAAACTCCTACAAACATCAAAACCACACAAAAACATAAAAATACCAAGGAATATAGCAAAGAAACATGGACGAATTGATATAAAAGTAATACATAAATAGACACCTATCAAATTCCCCCACACTTAGACTTTGCTAGTCCTCGAGCAACTAAATGATACGAAACAAAACTAAACCGAAACAGAATCAGAGAAAAATTAAAACACACCAATGCTTCAACTTGCAAATAGGCCTCAAAGATTGTACTTAAGTATAACCCAAGGAAAACTTCAAAATAATGCACTTGATCAAGAATTTTATCTCAAAGATTAGTTTCGCTTCATTTCAATTCCTCAAGTGTGTGTGTGTAGAGCCATTATCACCTAATCACTTGTAACCCGGATGAGTTTATGCATAAAAATGAATCATATTTAATATTGAAGATGTGTGTATAAATGAACTCAATAGGCCTGCTTTTCAAGTCACTCTCCACTAATGTAGACATGCACAACACCAAGGATCAAGTAGGACTTTATTAAGCTTGTAACGTTTGGCTTGGGTGAAGGTATGATAAAGGATAATAATTTGGCTCAAATCACCACAAACACATAAATCATTCAAGACTATGTAGAGCTCAACCCTATAACACAACTTCATTTCAATTCACCAGGTTACTCCCCAAACTTATTTAGAAACACTCAATCTTCTTTTTTTTTCTCTTCCCACTTCTTCCTTCTTTTTTTTTTTTGTAGAAAGCAAAAGAAACTACACCCCCACACTTGGTTGTTTCATTCTTTTTAAGAACGCCCAAGGGTATAGAACTCTCTTTTTTTCTTTTTTTTCTTTTTTTAAACTGCAATTCCACTCCCCCACACTTAAACAATACATTGTCCTCAATGTTTAAGTACGTGGAAGATAAGTACAGATTTTTTCTCTTTTTTTTTTTTTACAAACATAATAAAACTCACTTGCATTGCTCATGGCATAATCCAACCTCCTCTAACTTCCCAAAACCAGAACATAGCTCAAAATGTAATTGCGAATGATTTACATGCTCATAGGTAAGGATAAACTGTTTGGAACAAATTCAATTAAGGTTAGGAAATCTTTTAGTGAGTTAACAAAGAAAAAGGTTTACAGAGGCTCAAAGGGGTAACTAGGGATCCATTTTAGTCAAGGTTGGCTCTTAAGGCTCAAACGATCCAAAGATGGCCTAAATCATTTCCCTAATGTTGCACAGTCTAGGATTTCGCCTCGAGTGACCATCAAACAAGTTCTAGAATTCATTGAAATCTGAAAAAACATTTAAAGTACATAAACTTTCTCTAAGTGAACAAATAACTCAGTGATAATAGCTCAGTGCTCAATGTTGTGCAAGGAATCAAAAGCAAAGCGAAAACCAATAAACATTTCAAGCACACAGATCCATGCATCATTTATCATTTTCAAAGAGTTATTCTTAATTCAATCATTATCTTATCATCGACCCACAAAATGCAAGAAAAGAGGTACGTGGCGTTGTTACACCGGAGTCAAGATTGTATATTTCAACAATCCTTAGGACCAGTAGCCCGCAGACTTAAGGTTTCCAGCCTATATACCTTTATTATGAAAGAACAAAACAAGAAACAAGACACTTCAAACAACATGAAATAAACAAACTACAGATTTATGTCAAGAGAATGCGTTTCAAGGGTTCAAGAAACCCCATATTCTGCCATTCTCAAGTTGTTTTCCCCAGATTTCTCTTTTTGAATCGAAACTAATAAAGACAACACATAACAACTCTAAATTACATAAAACCAAACTTACTCATAAAATAACAAAGTCCAACAAACCAGCAAACAAAAATAAGTCAGTTAGAATGGGTCTAAAAAGTTTAAAGGTTAGCCTCCTTATTCAGCCGTTCTGGATTAAAGAGGTCCAGAATGCGTTTCAAGAGGACTTAAACTTTTTAAGCCACCACTCTAAAAATTAAGATTAGAAAATATTACCTGGGACGAAAGAAACAACCTGAAAAAAAACTCAAAAAGAAATGACATAAAAAAAAACTCAAATAAACACCATAAAAAGAAAGCAAACGAAAACAAAGCAAACCAGCAAATATAGATTACAGATGGAGCGTTAAATCCAGTTTACGCCTCTTATTGCCTTCTCCAAACCAATCAATCCGAGCTGTTGTTGGATCAGGCGAATAGACGAATTCTTGTAGTTTGTCAATTAACTCCCCTGCCGTTGAAGCTGTAACCAGGATTTGCCTCGCTGACGGTGAGATGAAATTTTTTTCTACAACTTGATCAAGAAAAGACAACAAACCATCAAAAAAGTTATTGACATTTAACAAACCAATGGGTTTTTTATGGATGTTTAGCTGTGCCCAATAGGTGATTTGAAATATCTCCTCTAATGTGCCATAACCACCGGGTAAAGCTATAAATGCATCGGACTTAACAAACATATGTGCAAAACGCTCATGCATGCTAGAGACTTGTAACTCTTCCCCGATTGTGTTGCCTACGATATCTCGTACAGCTAATGGTTTAGGGATAACGCCGAGAACTTTGCTCCCTCCTAGGGATGTAGCTGTTGACACACACCCCATTAGCCCAAGACTACCTCCTCCATAAATCAAATGAATACCCCTCGCAGCTAATGTCCTACCAAGATCAAGAGCTGCTGTTGTAAACTCTACATCTTTACCAAATTGCGATCCACAAAATACGCATATATTTTGGAATCGCCGAATTGGTGTTTTCTCCATTTCTACAAGTGCTCTAAAATTGTGTAAGACAATGATGCACGTTAGGTATTATGCGATTCAAGTGCAAGACAGGTTATGAAATGACATTTCAAAATATGCAGCATGGATATATACAAACGTAAAACTCTCAAATTTGACACATGGGACATAATTTCGGTGGGGGTTGCTCGATGCAGATTTATCGCCCCGAGATTTGAAAAAATAGATATGCTTTCGGTGGGGTTTGACAAAACCTCCACACTTGCAGCCCACGTGTGCATGAAAAATGGAGATAAACTTTCTGTGGGGTTTGAAAAAAACCGCCACACTTGTCCCCCACGTGAAGCATGAAAAGTAAAGATATACTTTCGGCGGAGGTTGACAAAACCTCCACACTTGTCTTCCACGTGTGCTTATATCATGGGGTAGTCATCTGGTTTGTCAAAAAGAAAACTTGAAATTAAAACAAACAAAATCAACCAACAACAACAACACAAAAAACAACATTGATCATCAGATCAAACGAAACAAGAAAGAAATAAAATTCGACAACAACAACACACATTCAAATATACAAGTAGTTGTGATTGTGGCTTACATCTTCCTCTGGTTTTACATCCAGTAACAGCTGAAACGCCTTCTATGAGTCGGGGATTTGCTTCCCATCCAGTTTTCTTATAAACTGGCAAACAGGGTCGTTTTTAGTCAGATTCCCTAGAATATAACACTGCAATTCATCACGAAATTGTGTCCATAGATTAAGCAATTCACGCTGAACAAGTCTACAAGAATGTGACTCAAGAGTTAACAAAACATTATCCAGCGACTCATTACTCAAACCATTCTTAATAAATGAAAGTTTATCTTCTCTATTCCTGGACGCAAAACCTAATGAACGACAAGTCTGGTTCCAATTCCATCTAGCACATTTATAACATACTTGTAACCTTTTCGCTCTTCGCCTCTTGGCGTAGTAGCTCTTTCCTAGACCAGGCATGTATTTTGCGAGATTAATGTCCGGCTCACCGGACAATCTCACATTGGCTTCGATAAGCCATCAGATATCAGCAGGCACATTTAGGAGCATCAGTGCCCAAAGTCTAGTTATCCGTACTTTATAAATTTTAAACACAGCATTTTGAGGAAGTGAAGGGAAATATTTACGAAGGTTTGACATAAAGATATCAGCATCCATTGAAGAGGAGAAAAGAAGAGATATTACCGATAATGCGATCGGGTTTGTTTTTCTCCAAGATATGCATGTTTCAAACCTTTGGCGAATGACTTCAACTTCCGTTTGGATGTTTCCACAAGCTGCTGCACAAATGAGCTCAAAGCACAGAGTAATCAAATTAAACAAAAGAAAGGAAAAGAAAAGAGCAAAACGAAACTAAAGACACATAAAAGAGATAACAACACAATAGCAAACAAAAGTCAAAAACAAGTAAAAGAAATATAAAAACAAATAAGACAGATGGCAAAGAGAGATAAAACCTGATCAATTTGATGGCCTACGAAAGGAATCTCCTCGAGACATAAAAATCGATCATTATTACCTTATTTTATTTTTCTTTTCTTTTTTTATTTTTTTCAAAAACATTGGGTTGCCTCCCAATAAGCGCTTGGTTTAACGTCCTCAGCCCGACGTTGGTTCCATCATGGGAGGATCCAATTTCTGTTGTGCTTCTCTAATGGGCTTGGATCCCTCTTCTAACAAGATACGGTCAATGCATATGGATGGGCCTTGGATTTCAACAATTGTCCACTCAATAGCTATTTTGTGATCTGTAAGTATTCGGGCGAGTTTATCTTCTTGTATTCGTGCAAGGCCCATTTCCATTGTAACTCGCAAAGTATCATTCTCACCCAAGAATCCATAATTCAAATGATCTGGAAGTGACTTAAGCTTCAAGGTATTGGCTTTCATCACAGAAGGAAGAAGTTTCTCATTAGATAAAGGCAATTCAATGTACGAAACATCATACCTATTTGTGGTGATAGCTATAGTCTCATCCAAGCTTGTCACAGCTTCCTCCACTTCTTTAGACACTTGTATCAGCTTTCTTGGTTCTTTGAAACTTTCTATCCTTATGTGTTCACTAATAGCAACATCCACTCCATTCTTGCGAGTTAACTCAAAACATTGTTGTGGCAAATAATCAATAAAGTCAACTGCAAAAACAGAATGTAAGTCATTAGAGTACCTCATTTCCTCAAAAATATTAAAACATATCACCTTGCCATCAAACTCTATGGTCAAAGTGCCATAATGAACATCAATCTTGATTCTAGCAGTTTTCGAGAATGGCCTCCCTAAAAGAATCGGTGTTGGATTAGGAGATGTCTCATCCTCTATTTTAAGGACATAGAAGTCTGCTGGAAAAACCAATTGATTCACCTGCACAAGCACATCTTCCACAACTCTTTTGCGATATGCATTAAAATGATCAGCAAACTGAATGGTAATACCAGTTTTCGCAAAAGGTCCAAGATTTAAAGAAGCATAAATAGAATATGGCATGACAGTAATAGATGCTCCTAAATGTAATATAGCTCTTTCAAACTTGGTATTACCAATGGTGCATGGAATGCTGAACGTACCTGGATCTTTGCATTTTGGAGGAATTTTTCTTTGCAATACAGCTGAAACATTTTCCCCCACACTTACTTTCTCATTTCCCTTCAACTTTCTCTTGTTGGTGCATAACTCCTTGAGAAATTTTGTACAACGAGGTACTTGCTCAATAGCATCCAGAAGTGGTATATTTACCTCGATTTTGTGAGAAGTTTCCAGGATTTCTTGTTCTTGTTTCTCCTTCGATTGTGCAAATCTACTAGGAAAAAGTGGAGGAGAAACATATGAAGGAATAGGAGTTATAGGATTTACCTGAGAAGTCAGTGTTTTGTTCATGGTGGAAGTGGTGTCATCTCCTTCATCAGTTTGTGATTTCTTTGGCAGGACATCTAATTGCTCTTCATTTTGCAAAGTTATCGCACAAGAATTCTCTCTTGGATTGATCATCGTTTGACAAGATAATTCTTCTGAGCCTTGGCCCTCGAATTTGCTCATGCTAGTGGCCAATTGTCCCATTTGATTTGCCAGGTTTTGGATACTTGCCCCAGTTTCCTGCTGGAATTGCATTGTGTTAGTGGCAAGTGCATTAACAATGTCCTGGAGAGACATACCTGAGTTTTGTGAAGCTGGTTGCGGTGCTGGATGTGGCATTGGTGGTGGTTGCATTTGAAAAGGTTGCTGCACTCTAGGTTGATTGAAACCTTGTGGCCGATTTGGTATCACATTTGGAGTGATTGGTTGATGATTCCAGTAACTGAAATTATGTTGATCTTCCCATCCAGCATTGTAAGTGCTAGAGAAAGGATCATACCATTGCCTCGTTTGTCCTGGAAATCCACCCATGGCATTGGCTTGTTCCATATATTCTTCTTGTAAAGTTGGATACATGTCGATTGGATGCTCCATCGTAGAATATATCCCACATTCATAAGATTTTTGCATATCTCCTACAGCCATGTTTTCCACAAGAGAGGTTAGCTCAGAAAGTTGTTGTTCAATGTTCGGAGTGCTTACCTCATTTACTCTCCATGGTACTTGTGGCTCAAATCCGCTACTGAATTGATAGAAGTTTACTGCCATGTTGTCTAAACACAAACAATCAGAAAAGAAAAACAAAGAAAATATGAATCAACAATGAAAACAAAATAACAAATCGATTAGAAAATCAATCCCCGGCAACGGCGCCAAAAACTTGATGCGTTCGAAACTAGCAAGTATACTAGTCGCACAAGTAATAAAGTGATAAGTAAGATATCGTTCCCACGAGGATTGATTCTAATTGAATTTGTTATTTCCAGCAACAATAAACTAAACAGGGGGGGATTTTTGTTGAATGCTTTACTAAATGAAATAAGAATGCAAGTAAAGAATAACAAAACAGAAAGTAAATTTGAATGAAAAATCAATGGGAGAAAGCTGGTTAAGGGATCCTTCTCTACCACATGATATGGATTTGCGAATTAATTGTAGAATTGTCATCTAATTACAGCATTGAAGTTATCAACCGTAGATAATAACAAGCTCTATTACCCCAATCTTTCCTTACTTTGTTGTTAAATAAAACAAGCTCTTTATTTAATCTCTATCCATTAAACAACCTAGAACAAGCTCTCTGAGTTTAATTCAATGGATGCATTATGATAAGAAAGATAGGTTGATCTAAGCAATAAACACACAAGCTCGGATTATTTAACTTAGGTTATATTCTCCAATTGTAATCTCTGATCACAATTTTGCTACTAATGATTAGAAATTCAAGACAATTACGGATCAAGATTTCTAGTCTAGCAATAAATCACAACCAGATTATATTCAGTTGGCCACTCAAATACAATCAGCAAGCAATCATAAGCATTAAATATGGGAGAATACAAGCAACTTCAATTAGAGAATTGGATAACAATTCCTTACACAATCAACTTACAAAAACCATATCAGGGGCTTTGAAATCACCCTCAACCAATTCAGATTCAGTTACACATGTTTAAGAACGTGGTAAATACAATACAACATGGAGACATTCCAGAAAATGAAAGGGAAGGGAAAAACTTAGCAAATTTGATGTAATTCTCTTTGGATTGTAGTTCTTCCTCTTTCCAAGCTTCCTTTCTCCTTCAAGAACTCCAAGAGATGAAAGAATTCCAGAGCTTCAGCCTCCACCACGTTCTCCCCTCTTCAAGTTCTCAAAATAAAACCCTAAAATGTGTTTAAATACTCTGCTACAGTGAATTGCTACAGAAAGAGCTGCTAGCGGTTGTTTTTGCTTTAGAAAAGTTTCGTTCTTATTTGATTGGTACTAAAGTAACCATTTATTCTGATCATTCAGCCTTAAGGTACTTGCTTACAAAGAAGGATGCTAAACCAAGGCTTATCAGGTGGATACTCCTCTTACAGGAATTTGACTTGGAGATCAAAGATAAGAGGGGAAGTGAAAACTTAGTTGCAGACCATTTTAGTCGCCTTGTCCATGATGAGGATGCACTACCATTATAAGAAAGTTTTCCGGATGAACAATTACTGTCTCTACGTGCAGTAGCCTCTTGGTATGCAGATATTGTCAACTACTTAGTTACCAAGAAGCTACCACATGACTTGACTGGAGCTCAAAGAGATAAGATTAAAAACATTGCGAAGCATTACATATGGGATGATCCATACTTATGGAAGCATTATTCTCGCCAAGTGATAAGAAGGTGCGTTTCTGAATCTGAATTTAATTTAATTTTAACCTTCTTTCATTCTTATGCATGTGGAGGTCACTTTGGACAAAAAAGAACAACCCTCAAAGTTCTTGATTGCAGATTCTACTGGCCATCTTTGTTCAAAGATGCATATCTCTTTTGCAAAGCTTGTGACCGTTGTCAACGGACAGGTAATTTAAGTGCCAAAAATCAAATGCCACAAGCCTTCATACTTATTGTTGAGATTTTTGATGTGTGGGGTATTGATTTTATGGGTCCTTTTCCTTAATCTTTTGGTAATGTTTACATTATACTTGCTGTGGATTATGTTTCTAAATTGGTGGAAGCAAAAGCTACGAGAACTAATGATTCTAAAGTTGTTGTAGATTTTGTGAAATATAACATTTTTGCAAAATTTGGAACACCAATAGCCATAATTAGCGATAGAGAGACACACTTCTGCAACAGACCATTTGAAGCCTTGCTCAAGAAATACAACATCACTCACAGGGTGTCTACTGCATATCATCCACAAACTAGTGGTCAAGTTGAAGTTTCAAATCGAGAAGTCAAGTCCATCCTCGAGAAGACAGTGAATCCGAAGAGAAAAGATTGGAGCCTACGTTTTGATGATGCACTATAGGCATACCGGACTGCTTATAAGACACCTATTGGTATGTCTTCATACAGGTTAGCCTATGGTAAGCCATGCCACCTTCCAGAGAGTAGAGCTCGAGCATAAAGCATGGTGGGCAGTAAAGCTGTGTAACATGGAGATGGATGCTACTGGTGAACAAAGGAAGCTTCAACTGCAAGATTGGAAGAACTTAGAAATGATGCCTATAAGAACTCAAAAATTTACAAGGAGAGAACCATTTCATGATAAGATGATCTCTCAAAAGAACTTTGAAGTAGGACAGAAAGTCCTGTTATTTCATTCTCGTCTCAAGTTATTTCCAGGTAAATTACATTCTCGATGGGTTGAACCCTTTGTTATTACTGATGTCTTTTCTCATGGTGTAGTGGAAATCAAGAGCTTAAAAACTGATAAAGTATTCAAGGTGAATGGACACAGGTTGAAGCCTTACTATAAAAATTCAGTGATGTAGGACATCGAGGAGGTACCTCTCTATGAGCCAACTTATCTTGATGGGTGAGGGCAAGTAACATCAGGCTAAGGATGTTAAACCAAGCACTTATTGGGAGTCAACCCACTATTTCTGAAAAATAAAAAAATTAATAATAATAAAAAAAGAAGAATAAAAGAAAGTAGTAATGATCAATTTGTGTGTCTCGAGGAGATTCCTTTCGTGAGCTTTATCCATCATAATTGATCAGGTTTTATCTCTATTTGCCATTTGTCTTATTTGCTTTGTTGTTTGTTTTTTACTTTTGTTTGCTATTATGTTATTATTTCTTTTATGTGTCTTTATTTTCTTTTCCTTTCTTCTTTTTTCTATTCTTTTGTTTAATTTGATTATTCCGTGTTTTGCGCTCATTTGTGCAACAATTTGAGGAAATACCCAAACGGGAATTGAAGCCATTGCCTGAAGATTTGAAGTGTGTTTATATTGGAGAAGAACAAACTCAAACGCATTATCAGTAATATCTTTCCTTTTCTCCTCTTCAATGGATGCCAATATCTTTCTGTCAAATCTTCGTAAATATTTCCCTTCACTCCCTCAAACTGCTGTGTTCAAAATTTATAAAGTACGGATGACTAGATGATAGGTGTCCATTTATGTATCATTTTTATATCAATTCATTTATGTTTCTTTGCTATAATCTTTGGTATTTTTATGTTTTTGTGTGGTTTTGATGTTTGTAGAAGTTTTGGAGGAACTTGCACTAAAGTGAAGTAAAACCCATCATTTTCACCTCTGCTAGTCAACCATTTTCTTGGATTTAATTGTATTGATATACAATGAACCGGATAACATGTTATATACCGTTGGAAAGCTCTCGAAGTCTATTTTCTAGAGAAATTTACGGTTCATAAATCCATTCAGTGTATCGAAAGTTATAATCAAAACAGTGTGAGAAGTGTAGAAATGTAATTCCACAAATTACTGTAGCATGTATAATACGGGACACTGTAGCAGGTTACTGTAGTAGAGTATATAAATACATTTTAGGGTTTTATTTGAATAACTTGAGGAGGGGAGAACGTGTGGGAGGCTTCAGCTCTGGATTTCTCTCATCTCCTGGAGTTCTTGAAAGAGAAAGAAGGCTTGGAAAGAGGAAGAACTACAATCTTAAGAGATTTTCATCAAATTTGCTAAGTTTTCCTTTTCCCTTTCATTTTCTGGAATGTCTCTATTTTGTATTGTATTTGTATTGTGTCTAAATATGTGTAACTAAATCTGAATTGGTTGAGGGTGATTTCAAAGCCCTTGAAATGGTTTTCGTGAGTTGATTGTGCAAGATATTGTTATCCAATTCTCTAATTGAAGTTGCTTGTATTCCCCCATATTTAATGCTTATGGTTGCTTGCTGATTGTATTTAGGTGGCCAACTGAATATAATTTGGATGTCGTCTATTGCTAGGCTAGAAATCTTGATCTATAATTGTCTTGAATTTCTAATCATTAGTAGCAAAATTGTGATCAGAGATTGCAATTGGAGAATATAACCTAAGTTAAATAATCCGAACCTTGTGTGGTTATTGCTTAGATCAACCTATCTTTATTATCGTAATGCTTCCATTGAATTAAACTTAGAGAGCTTGTTCTAGGTTGTTTAATGGATAGAGATTAAATAAAGAGCTTGTTTTATTTAACAACAAAGTAAGGAAAGATTGAGATAACAGAGCTTATTGTTATCTACGGTTTATAATTTCAATGGTGTAATTGGATGACAATTCTATGATTTATTCACAAATCCATATCTTGTGGTAGAGAATGATCCCTTAGCCAAATTTATATCATTGATTAATTCTCACTTCAATTAAGTTTGTATTGTCTTATTCTTTATTTGCATTAATATTTCATCTAGTTAATCAATCAACAAAACCCCCCATTTATTCTGTTTTCGCTTTCGAATAACAAATTTAATTAGAATCAATCCTCGTGGGAACCATATCTTACTCATCACTTTATTACTTGTGTGACTAGTATACTTGCTAGTTTCGAACGCATCACTAGAGTTTGGATGTTGATGCTCCTAAAAATGCCTGCGGATATCCGGTGGCTTATCAAAGCCAAGGTAAGATTGTCTGGTGAGCCTGATATTAATCTCACAAAATACATGCCTGGTCCAGGGAAGAGCTACTATGTCAAGAGGCGAAAAGCAAAGAGGTTACAAGTTTGTTATAAATGTTCTCGATGGAATTGTAACCAAAGTTGTCGATCATTAGGTTTTGTGTCCAGGAATAGAGAAGATAAACTTTCATTCATTAAGAATGGTCTGAGTAATGAGTCTCTAGATAGTGTTTTATTAACTCTTGAGTCACATTCTTGTGGACTTGTTCATCATGAATTGCTTAATCTATGGACACAATTTCGTGATAAACTACAGCGTCATAGTCTAGGGAATCTGACTAACAAAGACCATGTTTGTCAATTTATAAGAAAACTGGATGGGAAGCAAATCCTCGACTTATAGAAGGCATTTCAGCAGTTACTAGATGTAAAACCAGAGGAAGATATGAGTCACAATCACAATTACTTGTATATTTGAATGTGTGCTATTATTGTTGAAATTTAATTTTTTTTCCGGTTTTGTTTGATTTGATTATTAGTGTTGTCTTTGTGTTATTATTGTTGATTTTGTTTGTTTTAATTTCAAGTTTTCTTTTTTTGACAAACCATATGACTACCCATGACATAAGCACACGTGGGAGACAAGTGTGGAGGTTTTGTCAACGCCAGCAGAAAGCATATCTCATTTTTTTCAAATCTTGGGGCAATAAATATGCATCGAGCAACCCCCACCGAAAGTATGTCCCCATGGGTCAAATATGAGAGTATTGCATATGCATCTATCCATTCTTCATATTTTTAAATGTCATTATTATAACCTCTTCTGCCTTTGAAAAACACAACACCTAACATGTATCATTGTCTTACACAAGGTTAGGGCACATGTAGAAATGGAGAAAACACTAATTCGGCAATTTTGAAATATATGCGTATTTTGTGGATCTCAATTTGGTAAAGATGGAGAGTTTACAACAGTAGCTCTTGATCTTGGTAGGGTATTAGCTGAGAGACGTATTCATTTGGTTTATAGAGGGGGTAGTCTTGGGTTAATGGGGTGTGTGTCAGCAGCTGCAATCTTAGGAGGGAGCCAAGTTCTCGGCATTATCACTAAACCATTAGCTGTATAACATATCATGGGCAAAACAATAGGGGAAGAGTTACAGGTCTTAAGCATGCATGAGCGCATTGCACATATGCTTCTTAACTCTGATGTATTTATAGCTTTGCCCGGTGGTTATGGTACATTAGAGGAAATATTTCAAATCACCTCATGGGCATAGTTAAACATCCATCGAAAATCCATTGGTTTGTTAAATGTCAATAATTTTTTTGATGGTTTGTTGTCTTTTCTTGATCAAGCTGTAGAACAAAACTTCATCTCACAGTCGGCGAGGCAAATCCTGGTTACAGCTTCATCTGCAGAGGAGTTGATTGACAAACTATAAGAATTCATCCATTCACCTAATCTAACAATAGCTTAGATAGATTTGTTTGTAGAAGGCAGTAAAAGGCGTAAACTGGATTTAACCTCCACCTGTAATCTTTATCTACTGGTTTGCTTCACTTTTATTTGCTTTCTTTTTATTGTGTTTATTTGAGATTTTTTTTAGGTTATTTGTTTTGAGATTTTTCAGGTTCTTTCTTTCGCCCCAGGTAATATTTTCTAATCTAGCCTTTTAGAGCGGTGGCTTCAAAAGTTCAAGTCCTCTTGAAACGTATTCTAGATCTCTTCAATCCATAATGGCTAAATAAGAAGGCTAACTTAGAACCTTTTTAGACCCATTCTAATTAACTTATTTTGTTTACTGACTGTTGGACTTTTTTATTTTATGAGTAAGTTTAGTTTTATCTAATTTAGAGTTGTTATGTGTTTTCTTTATGTCTGTATCAGGTCCGATTCAAAAAAAATTGTGGAAAAACCTGAGAATGCAGAATATGGGGTTTTTTTTAATCCTTCAAATGCATTCTACCTAAATAAATTTATGGTTTGTTTATTTACTGTTGTTTGACGTGTCTTCTTTCTTGTTTTGTTCATTCCTAATAAAGGTATATAGGCTAGAAACCTTAAGTCTGCGGGCTACTGGTCCTAAGGATTGTTGAAATATACAATCTTGACTCAGGTCTAACAATGCCACGTACCTATTTTCTTGCATTTTGTGGGCCAATGATAAGGCAATGATTGAATTCAGAATAACTCTTGAAAAATGATAAATGATGCATAGATCTGTGTGCTTTAAATGTTTATTGGTTTTTGCTTTGCCTTTGATTCCTTGCGCAACATTGAGCACTGAGCCATTATCATTGAGTTATTTGTTTACTTAGAGAAGGTTTATGCAATTTAAGTGTTTCTTTAGATTTTAATGAATTCTAGAACTTGTTTGATGGTCACTCGAGGTGAAATCCTAGACTGTGCAACATTAGGGAAATGATTTAGGCCATCTTTGGACCGTTTGAGCCTTAATAGCCAACCTTGACTGAAATAGATCCCTAGTTACCCCTTTGAGCCTCTTTAAGCCTTTTTCCTTGTTAACTCACTAAAAGATTTCCCAACCTTGTTTATATACTCTGCTATAGTAACCTGCTACAGTGCCCCGAGTAATAACATGCTATAGTGATTTGTAAAATTACAATTATGCACTTCTCACACCATTTTGATCATAACTTTCGGTACAATAAATTTATTCATGAACCATAAATTTATCTAGAAAATAGACTGCAAGAGCTTTCCAACGGTATATAGCACATTATATGGTTCATTGTAATCAATACAATTAAATCCGAGAAGTTGGTTAACTAGTAGAGGTGAAAATGAAGGGTTTTACTCCAATTTAGTGTTAGTTTCTCCAAAACTCCTACAAACATCAAAACCACATAAAAACATAAAAATATCAAGAAATATAGCAAAGAAACATAGACGAATTAATATGAAAATAATATCTAAATAAACACTAATCAAATTCCCCCACACTTGGACTTTGCTAGTCCTCAAGCAACTAAAACGATATGAAAACAAAACTAAATCTAAACAGAATCAAAGAAAAAAAATTTTAAACATACAAATGCTTCAACTTGCAAAACAGGCCTCAAAGATTGTACTTAATTATAACCCAAGGAAAACTTCAAAATGCACTTGATCAAGAATTTCATCTCAAAGATTAGTTTCGCTCCACTTCAATTCCTCAAGTGTGTGTGTAGAGCCATTCTCACCTAATCACTTGTAACCCGGATGAGTTTATGCATAAAAATGCATCATAATTAATAGTGAAGATGTGCACATAAATGAACTCCATAGGCCTACTTTTCAAGTCACTCTCCACTAATGTAGACTAGCACAACACTAAGGATCAAGTAGTGCTTTGTTAAGCTTGTAACGTTTGGCTTGGGTGAAGGTATGATAAAGGATAATAATTTGGCTCAAATCACCCACAAACACATAAATCATTCAAGACTATGTAAAGCTCAACCCCATAACAAAAATTTATTTTAATTCACCAGGTGACTACCCTAAGCTTATTTGAAACACTCGATCTCTCTTGTTATTATTATTATTTTTTTTATAAAGCAAAAGAGACTACACCTCCACACTTTGTTGTTTTATTCTTCTTAAGAACACTCAAGGGTATAGATCTCTTCTTCTTCTCTTTCTCCTTTTTTTTTCATTTTTTTCTAACCCTCCCCCACACTTAAACAACACATTATCCTCAATGTTTAAGCACGTGGAAGAAAAGTACAGAAATTTTTTTTAAAAGAACTCACTTTCATTGCTCATGACACGACCCAACCTCCTTTAACTTCCCAAAACCATAACATAGCTCAAAATGTAATCATGAATGATCTACATGCTCATAGGTAAGGGATAAACTGTTTGGAAAAAAGAATTCATTTGAGGTTAGGAAATCTTTTAGTGAGTTAACAAGGAAAAAGGCTTAAAGAGGCTCAAAGGTATAACTAGAGATCAATTTCAATCGACGTTGGCTATGATTTTAGGGAGAAAAAGGAGGGTGAAGAACAAGTTGGAGGCTGTCTCTATAGATTTCTCTCATCTCTTGGAGTTCTTGAAGGAGAAAGAGGGGCTTGGAAAGAGGAGGAACTACAATCCTAAGGAGATTCATCTAGGGAGGAGATTTTCAGGGGATTTGCTAAGTGTTCCTTTCCTTTTCATTTCTAGAATGTCTCTGTTTTGTATTGTATTTATGATGTGTTTGAACATGTGTAACTAAATCCGATTTGGTTGATGGTGATTTCAAAACCCTAGATATGGTTTTTGTGGTCGATTGTTCAAGAAATTGTTATCCAATTCTATAATTGAAGTTGCTTGTATTTTTCCATATTCAATGCTTGTGATTGCTTGCTGATTTTATTTGGGCGGCCAACAAAATATAATCTAGCTATTGCCTATTGCTAGAGTCGAAATCTTGATCCGTAATTATCTTGAATTTATAATCGTTAGTAGCAAAATTATGATCAGAGATTGCAATCGGAAAATATAACCTAAGTTAAATAATCTGAACTTGTGTGGTTATTGCTTAGATCAACCTATCTTTCTTATCGTAGTGCTTCCATTGAATTAAATTTAGAGAGCTTGTTCTAGGTTGTTTAATGGATAGAGATTAAATAAAAAACTTGTTTTATTTAACGACAAAGTATAGAAAGATCGGGTTAACAGAGCTTGTTGTTTTTTATGGTTGATAATTTCAATGTCGTAATTGGATGACAATTCTATGGTGATGCGTTCGAAACTAGCAAGTATACTAGTTGATGCATTTGAAACTAGTAAGTATACTAGTCGCACAAGTAATAACGTGATAAGTAAGATATCGTTCCCACGAGGGTTGATTCTAATTGAATTTGTTATTTTCCAGCAACAATAAACTAAATAAGGGGGGTTTTGTTGAATGATTAACTAAATGAACTAAGAATACAAATGAAGAATAACAAAACAGAAAGTTAATTTGAGTGGAAAATCAATGAGAGAAACCTAGTTAAGGGATCCTTCTCTGCCACAAGATATGGATTTGCGAATTAATTGTAGAATTATCATCCAATTACACCATTGAAATTATCAACCGTAGATAACAATAAGCTCTGTTATCCCAATCTTTCCTTACTTTGTTGTTAAATAAAACAAGCTCTTTATTTAATCTTTATCCATTAAACAACCTAGAACAAGCTCTCTGAGTTTAATTCAATGGATGCATTACGATGAGAAAGATAGGTTGATCTAAGCAATAAACACACAAGCTCGGATTTTTTAACCTAGGTTGTATTCTCCAATTGCAATCTCTGATCACAATTTTGCTACTAAGGATTAGAAATTCAAGACAATTACGGATCAAGATTTTTATTCTAGCAATAGACAACAACCAGATTATATTCAATTGGCCATTCCAAATACAATCAGCAAGTAATCATAAGCATTAGATATGGGAAAACACAAACAACTTCAATTAGAGAATTGGATAACAACTTCTTGCACAATCAACTCACAAAACCATATCAAGGGCTTTGAAATCACCCTCAACCAATTCAGATTCAGTTACATATGTTCAAAAACGTCATAAATACAATACAATACATAAAAATTCCAGAAGATGAAAGGGAAATGATAAACTTAGCAAATCTGATGAAATCTCTTAGGATTTGTAGTTCTTCCTCTTTCCAAGCCTTCAATCTCCTTCAAGAACTCCAAGAGATGAGACAAATCCAAAGATGCAGCCTCTAACACGTTCTCCCCCTCTTCAAGTTATTAAAATAAAACCCTAAAATGAGTTTATATATTCTGCTACAGTGTCCCGTATTATACATGTTACAGTGATTTGTGGAATTACATTTCTACACTTCTCACACTGTGTTGATTATAACTTTCGGTACACTGAATGGATTTTTGAACCGTAAATTTCTCCAGAAAATAGACTTCGATAGCTTTCCAACGGTATATAACATGTTATCCGGTTCATTGTATACCAATACAATTAAATCCGAGAAGATGGTTGACTAACAGAGGTGAAAATGAAGGGTTTTACTTCACTTTGGTGCAAGTTCCTCCAAAACTCCTACAAACATCAAAACCACACAAAAACATAAAAATACCAAGGATTATAGCAAAGAAACATAGATGAATATATATGAAAATGATACATAAATAGACACCTATCAAATTCCCCCACACTTAAACTTTGCTAGTCCTCGAGCAACTACGACGATCTGAAACAAAACTAAATCGAAACAGATTCAAAGAAAAATTAAAACACACAAATGCTTAAACTTGCAAATAGGTCTCAAAGATTGTACTTAATTATAACCCTAGGAAAACTTCAAAATAATGCATTTGATCAAGAATCTCATTACAAAGGTTAGCTTCACTCTACTTCAATTCCTTAGTGTGTGATAGGTGTCTATTTATGTATTACTTTCATATCAATTTGTCCATGTTTCTTTGCTATATTCCTTGGTATTTTTATGGTTTTGTGTGGTTTTGATGTTTGTAGGAGTTTTGGAGCAACTTGCACAAAAATGGAGTAAAACCCTTCATTTTCACCTCTGCTAGTCAACCATCTTCTCGGATTTAATTGTATTGATATACAATGAACCGATGACATATTATATACCGTTGGAAAGCTCTCGAAGTCTATTTTCTGGAGAAATTTACGGTTTATAAATCCATTCAGTGTACCAAAAGTTGTAATAAAAACAGTGTGAGAAGTATGGAAATGTAATTCCACAAATCACTGTAGCATGTATAATACGGGACACTGTAGCAGGTTACTGTAGCAGAGTATTTAAACACATTTTAGGGTTTTATTTTGATAACTTGAAGAGGGAAAACGTGGGAGGAGGCTGCATTTCTGGATTTCTCTCATCCCTTGGAGTTCTTGAAGGAGAAAGAATGACACAGGAGTGTTGCAATCCATGGGATTCATGATAGATCATCAAGGGATGCAAATTGTTACAATGGTCAGGAGTACACATGAACCAAAATGAGGGATAATTTCGTAAAAGAGCTGGTATTGCTGTGCAGAGAATTAAATGTCAAGATTTGTGGCTATAAAAGATCTTGAAGTCAGCTGTCTAACACATTTGTCAATGTGTCATTTGGAGTTGTCTGCAGGAATCTATGACTATCTCTTCACAGCTGGTTCATAGTTAATGGTGCATTAAAGTCTACTCTAGAATTTGAATTTGATTGCTTAGTTGGTTGGAATTTGAATTTCTAGCTTAGTTGGTTGTGCCTTTATTCCTAATGAGTTTACTTATGAGTCTTAGTTAATAAATGAGTTGTCAATGTAGTAGTTGAGCTGTAATTGTTGAAATCATTTAATTATTGTCTTTTACCTATGCTTGGAGGGTTGTTCCAAGTTATTTAAGTTCTAAAGTTGTGTATTCAAGGGAGTGAAGTTTTGAATTCGAATTTGAGTGAAATTTCAGTGTTTATACTGATTTCTACTTAACTCTGTATCTCTTGGTGGATTCCATAGAGTGGTGAGTTAGTTTGAGCCCTGTATCCTTGGTTTACATCTTTGGGTGGTGAATTTTCTGTATCCCATTGGTGTTTACCCTGGTGGTGAGCTTGTTATCCTTTCAAAGAGTGTTTGTTAGGTTTCATTTTACTTGTTCCAGCCATTGGTTGAGTTGATAATCAACTTGAAGATCCTATCCTGATCTATTATAATCCAGCAGCCCGATATCAGATTTGGTATCAGAGCCATATCTCGAAGATCCAGTATCAGATTGGTATCAGAGCCATATCTCGAAGATCCGGTATCAGATTGGTATCAGAGCCATATCTCGAAGATCCGGTATCAGATTTGGTATTAGAGCTTTTGGTTCAATGGCTGGTCGTTCTCACAAAGCTGCTTCTACTACCCAATTGCCTCCTTCTCAAGGAGATGAACGAGATTTGATCATTGAAGATCTCAGGCGGCAACTTCAGCAAGTCCAAAAACGTTTGATCATTGAAGATCTTATGCGGCAGCTCCAACAACTCCAGCAACATTTAGTAATTCTAGAAAATAAAGAATTCGCAGTTGGAATGCATGGAGAAGTAGAAGATCAAAGTCTTTTGGACAATTATGCTAATAAAGATGAATCGGTGGAGAATGATGAAGTAGACCATGACTTCTTTGAGGATCATGGAAAACCACCAATATTTGATGACTTTTACGAAAGTGATGAAGAGATCGAGACAGATGCCTTGATCAATTTCGGTAGTCCAGACTTTGTTGATGAAGGGGAAGTCACTTATGCTGATAAAGGTAATTCTCTCTTTATTATTCAAAGGAGCTTGAGTATTGCGCAAGAACGAGAAGATGATTGGCTTCGCAGAAATATCTTCCATAGCAGATGTTCTTCTCATGGCAAGGTGTGCAACTTTATTATTGATGGTTGTAGCTTTGAAAATGTGCTGTCTACAGAGCTGATTGATAAACTTGGCCTTCAGACAGAGAAGCATCATCAACCTTACAAGATTTCATGGCTTCGGAAAGATAACGAGATCAAGGTAAACAAACGCTGCCTTGTTTCATTTTCTATTGGCAAGAAGTATAAAGATGAAATATGGTGTGATGTTGTTCCTATGGATGCTTGTCATTTACTTCTTGGTAGACCATGGCAGTATGATAGGAAAGTAATGCATGATATCTATGGGAATACTTATACATTCTTTAAAGATGGGGTCAAAGTTATTTTGGGTCCTTCGAAGTTAGAATGTGTTCCTAAACCTACTAAAAGGGAGGGAAATGCTATGCTTACCCAAACAGAATATGGAAGAGAGTTGGAGAAGGGAAGTGAAATTTATGTGTTCTTGTTATTAGAAGAAAATGAAGTTAGTAATGAACCACCGCCGGAGATGAAATATTTTCTTGAAGAATACCATGATATTATACCAAATGTAATACCACCAGGCCTTCCTCTAATGAGAGACATACAACATTTTATTGATCTTGTTCTAGGTGCTGTGTTGCCAATTAAATCAGCCTATCGAATGAGTCCTACAGAATATGAAGAATTACAACGGCAGGTTAATGAGCTTATCACTAAAGAGTTAGTGAGGGAGAGCAGGAGTCCTTGTGCTGTTCCAACTCTTTTGGTGAGTAAAAAGAAGATGATAGAAGCTTTTATCTTATCACCTCCAAATCTCAGCAAGGTTTTTGAAGTTGAATGTGATGCTTCCAATATTGGTATTGATGTTATTATTAGCCAGGAAGGCAGATCAATTGCTTTCTTTAGTGAAAAATTGAATGCATCTCGCAAAAGGTACTCAACTTATGACAAAGAGTTGTATGCTATTTGTCGAGCTTTGAAGCATTGGAGTCAGTATCTCTTGCCAAAACCATTCGTTCTATATTCTGACCATGAAGCTTTGAAGTTCATCAACAGCCAACAGAAGCTTAATGTTCGACATGCTAGATGGGTAGAGTTTCTTCAAGCTTTCAACTTTACCATCAAGCATAAATCTAGGGTTCAAAATGTGGTGGCTGATGCATTAAGCCGAAGACATTCTTTGCTGACCTCTATGCAAATGAATGTTGTTGGGTTTGAAGTTCTAAAAGAGCTTTACAAGGATGATCCAGATTTCGGCAAAATATAGAGTAATTGTAATGAGTTTTCATCTAACCAATTTGTTTTGCAGGATGGTTATCTACTCAAGGCAAACCAATTGTGTATTCCTCAATGTTCCTTGAGAGAATTAATCATTAATGAAGCACATAGCAGTGGCATTAGCGGTCATTTTAGGAGAGACAAAACTATTGCTATTGTGAAGGAAAACTTCTATTGGCCGAAGATGGAAAGGGATGTGATGAAGCACGTGAAGAGGTGTACAATTTGTCATGTGGCAAAAAGTCATAGACAGAACACTGGTTTGTACACTCCATTACCTGTTCCTAATGATCCATGGGAAGATGTTAGCTTGGATTTTGTGGTGGGATTGCCTAGAACACAGCGAAACAAAGATTCAATCATGGTGGTGGTTGACCGATTTTCTAAAATGGCTCATTTTGTCCCCTGTAACAAGACAAATGATGCGACTCACGTGGCCGATTTGTACTTCAAGGAGATTGTGAAATTGCATGGCATTCCTAAGGCCATAGTCTCAGATCGTGACCCAAAGTTCTTATCTCATTTTTGGCGTACGCTTTGGAGAAAGCTGGGGACTACACTTAACTTTAGTTCATCTCATCATCCTCAAACAGATGGACAAACTGAAGTTATCAACAGAAGCTTGGGAAATCTTCTGAGGAGTTATGTTGGTAAGAATTTACGGCAATGGGATCTTGTTTTACCCCAAGTTGAGTTTGCTTATAACAGATCATCAAGTCAAACCACTGGTCATAGTCCTTTGAGGTTGTTTATGGCAAGAATCCAATAAGTCCTTTGGATTTAGCTCCTATTCCTTCCAAAACTCAATTTAGCAGTGATGCAGAGGAGAAGGCTAGGAACATCAAGAAGCTGCATGAACAAGTTTGAGAGAAGATTTTGAAGCAAAATGAGAAGTATAAAGCTACAGCAAACAAACATCGGAAGTATTTTGAGTTCAAAGAAGATATCGTTGGATTACACCTTAGAAAAGAAAGGTTTCCTCCAAGCAAATATGCCAAAGCTGAAGCCATAGAGCGATGGACCAGTCAAAGTCTTACAACGCATTGGAGAGAATGCTTACAAGTTGAGTACTGAGCATACGGTGGTTCCAAAACATTCAATGTCTCGGACCTTAGTCTATCTTGGTGAAAACAACAACCAAGGACTCGAGGTCGAGTCTTTCTCAACCAGGCGGAGCTTGACACAGGAGTGTTGCCAAATCCATGGGATTCATGATAGATCATCAAGGGGAGCAAATTGTTACAATGGTCAGGAGTGCACATGAACCAGAATGAGGGATAATTTCGTAAAAGAACTGGTATTGCTGTGCAGAGAATTAAATGTCAAGATTTGTAGCTATAAAAGATCTTGAAGTCAGCTTTCTAACACATTTGTCAATGGGTCATTTGGAGTTGTCTGCAGGAATCTATGACTATCTCTTCACAGCTGGTTCATAGTTAATGGTGCATTAAAGTCTACTCTAGAATTTGAATTTTATTGCTTAGTTGGTTGGAATTTGAATTTCTAGCTTAGTTGGTTGTGCCTTTATTACCTAATGAGTGTACTTATGAGTCTTAGTTAAAATGAGTTGTCAATGTAGTAGTTGAGCTGTAATTGTTGAAATCATTTAATTATTGTCTTTTACCTATGCTTGGAGGGTTGTTCCAAGTTATTTAAGGTTCTAAAGTTGTGTATTCAAGGGGGTGAAGTTTTGAATTCGAATTTGAGTGAAATTTCAGTGTTTATACTGATTTCTCTTTAACTCTGTATCTCTTGGTGGATTCCATAAAGTGGTGAGTTAGTTTAAGCCCTGTATCCTTGGTTTACATCCTTGGGTGGTGAATTATCTGTATTCCATTGGTGTTTACTTTGTGGTGAGCTTGTTATCCCTTTCAAAGAGTGTTTGTTAGGTTCCAGTTTACTTGTACAGCCATTGTTGAGTGATAAATCACTTGAAGATCCTTATACTGATCTATAGAATCAAGCAAGCTCCGGTATCAGTGTGGTATCAGAGCCATTCTCGAGATCCGGTATAAAAGAAGATTTTGAAAGAGGAGGAGATACAATTCCAAGAAGATTCATCTACAAAGAAGATTTTCAAAGAATTTGCTAAGTTCTTTCTTTCCTTTTCAATTCTGGAAATTTCTCTGTATTGTATTTGTTATTCTGATTGAATATGTGTAACTAAATCTGAATTGGTTGAGGGTGATTTCAAAGCCTTTGATATGGATTTTGTGAGTTGATTGTGTAAGAAATTGTTATCCAATTCTCTAATTGAAGTTGCTTGTATTTTCCCATATCTAATGCTTATGATTGCTTACTGATTGTATTTGGAATGGCCAACTGAATATAATCTGTTGTTGTCTATTGATAGATTAGAAATCTTGATCCGTAATTGTCATGAATTTCCAATCATTAGTAGCAAAATTGTGATCAGAGATTGCAATTGGAAAATACAACCTAGGTTAAATAATCTGAACTTGTGTGATTATTGCTAGATCAACCTATCTTTCTCATCGTAATGCTTCCATTGAATTAAACTTAGAGAGCTTGTTCTAGGTTATTTAATGGATAGAGATTAAATAAAGAGCTTGTTTTATTTAACAACAAAGTAAGGAAAGATGGGGATAACAGAGCTTGTTGTTATCTACGGTTGATAACTTCAATACTGTAATTGGATTACAATTCTATGTTAATTCACAAATTCATATCTTGTGGCAGAGAATGAACTCTTAACCAAGTGTCTCTCATTGATTTTTCACTCCATTTAAATTTGATTTGTGTTATTCTTCATTTGCTTTCGTATTAAGTTTAGTTAATCAATCAACAAAACCCCCCCTGTTTAGTTTATTATTGCTGGAAAATAACAATTCAATTAGAATCAATCCTCGTGGGAACGATATCTACTTATCACTTTATTACTTGTGCGACTAGTATACTTGCTAGTTTCGAACGCATCAAGTTTTTGGTGCCGTTGCCGGGGATTGATTTTCTCAAGTTTTTGGCGCCGTTGCCGGGGATTGATTTTCTTATCGATTTGTTATTTTGTTTTCATTGTTGATTCATATTTTTGTTTGTTTTTCTTTTTTGATTGTTAGTGTTTAGATGACATGGCAGTAAACTTCCATCAATTCAGTGGCGGATTTGAGCCACAACTACCATGGAGACTAAATGAGGTAAGCACTCCGAACATTGAACAACAACTTTCTGAGTTAACTTCTCTTGTGGAAAACATGGCCGTAGGGCATATGCAGAAATCTTATGCATGTGAGGTTTATTCTACCATGGAGCGTCCAATCGACATGTATCCAACTTTGCAATAATATATGGAGCAAGCCAATATCATGGATGGATTTCGAGGACAAACAAGGCAATGGTATGATCCCTTCTCTAACACTTGCAATGCTGGATGGGGAGATCACCCTAATTTTAATTACTGGAATCATCAACCAATCGCCCTAAATGCCATACCAAATCGGCCACAAGGTTTTAATCAACCTAGAGTGCAGCAACCTTTCAGATGCAACCACCACCATGCACAACCAGCACCACAACCAGTCCAAAAAACTCAGTATGTCACGTCCGTGTATTGTTAATGCACTTGCCAACTAACACATGCAATCCAGCAGGAAACTGTGGGGCAAGTATCCAAAACCTCACAAATCAAGATGGGACAATTTGGCTACTAGCATGAGGCAATTCGAGGGCCAAGACTCGAAAATTATCTTCTAAAATGTCATTTTAATAACCTGTCTTTCACTTGAATCGCATTTTGCTATCTTGAAATGTCATTTTTTAACCTGTATTGCACTTCAATCGCATAATACCGAACATACATCATTGTCTTACACAAGTTTAGAGCACTTTTAGAAATGGAGAAAACACCAATTCGGCGATTCCAAAATATATGCGTATTTTGTGGATCGCAATTTGGTAAAGATGGAGAGTTTACAACAGCAGCTCTTGATCTTGGTAGGACATTAGCTGCGAGGGGTATTCATTTGATTTATGGAGGGGGTAGTCTTTGGTTAATGGGGTGTGTGTCAACAGCTGCATCCCTAGGAGGGAGCAAAGTTCTCGGCATTATCCCTAAACCATTAGCTGTACGAGATATCGTAGGCACCACAATCGGGGAAGAGTTACAGGTCTCTAGTATGCATGAGCGTATTGCACATATGGTTGTTAAGTCCGAGGCATTTATAGCTTTGCCAGGTGGTTATGGTACATTAGAGGAGATATTTCAAATCACCTCTTGGGCACAGCTAAACATCCATCGGAAACCCATTGGTTTGTTAAATGTAAATAATTTTTTTGATGGTTTGTTGTCCTTTCTTGATCAAGCTGTAGAAAAAAACTTCATCTCACCGTCAGCGAGGCAAATCTTGGTTACAGCTTCAACTGCAGGGGAGTTAATTGACAAATTACAAGCATTCGTCTATTCGCCTGATCTAACAATAGCTTAGATAGATTGGTTTGGAGAAAGCAATAAGAGGCGTAAACTGGATTTAACACAACAAAAAAAAAAACGCTGACTCCATCTGTACTCTCTGTTTCTGGTTTGCTTCGTTTTGTTTGCTCTCTTTTTTATTGTGTTTATTTGAAGTTTTTCATGTTATTTTATTTTGAGATTTTTTTCAGGTTGTTTTTTTCGTCCCAGGTAATATTTTCTAATCTTAATTTTTAGAGTGGTGGCTTAAAAAGTTTAAGTCCTCTTGAAACGCATTAGGGATCTCTTTAATCTATAATGGCTGAATAAGGAGGCTAACTTCTAAACTTTTTAGACCCATTCTAACTGACTTGTTTGTGTTTGCTGATTTGTTGGACTTTATTATTTTCTGAGTAAGTTTAGTTTTTATGTAATTTCGAGTTGTTGTGTGTTTTTGTCTTTATTAGTTTCGATTCGAAAAAAAAAAACATTGTGGAAAAAAGTTTGAGATGGCGAATATGGTGGTTTTTCGTACTCTTGAAAATTGCATGTCCTTTCTCTCTCATAAATATGTAGTTTGTTTATTTCATGTTGTTTGAAGTGTCCTGTTTCTTGTTTTGTTCTTTCATAATAAAGGTATATAGGCTGAAACCTGTAAGTCTGCGGGCTACTGGTCCTAAGGATTGTTGAAATATACAATCTTGACCAGGTGTAACAACGCCACGTACCTCTTTTCTTGCATTTTGTGGGTCAATGATAAGGCAATGATTGAATTAAGAAAAACTCTTGGAAAATGATAAATGATGCATGGATCTGTGTGCATGAAATGTAATTAGTTTTTGCTTTACCTTTGATTCCTTGCACAACATTGACCACCGAGCCATTATCACTGAGTTATTTGTTTACTTAGAGAAAGTTTATGTAATTTAAGTGTTTCTCCAGATGTCAATGAATTCTAGAACTTGTTTGATGGTCACTCGAGGCGAAATCCTAGACTGTGCAACATTAGGGAAATGATTTAGGCCATCTTTGGACCGTTTGAGCCTTAAAAGCCAACCTTGACTGAAATTGATCCCTAGTTACCCCTTTGAGCCTCTGTAAGCCTTTTTCTTTGTTAACTCACTAAAAGATTTCCTACCTCAAATGAATTTGTTCCAAACAGTTTATCCCTTACCTATGAGCATGTAGATCATTCACAATTAAATTCTGAGCTATGTTCTAGTTTTGGGAAATTAGAGGAGGTTGGGATGTGTCATGAGCAATGCAAGTGAGTCCTATTGTGTTTGTAAAAAAAAAAAAAAGAAAAGAAAAAAAAGCCAATCTGTACTTATCGTCCACGTACTTACACATTGAGGACAATGTGTTGTTTAAGTGTGGGGGAGGGGAAGTCTAGTAAAAAAAAAGAAAAAAAGAAAAAAAAAAGAGAACAAAAGAAGAAGAATAAGAGATCTATACCCTTAAGTGTTCTTAAAAAGAATGAAACAACAAAGTTGTGGTGGGTGTAGTTTTCTTTTGTTTTCTGCAAAAAAAAAAAAAAAAGATTGAGTGTTCTAAATAAGTTTGGGGGAGTAACCTGGTGAATTGAAATGAGGTTGTGTTATAGGGTTGAGCTCTACATAATCTTGAATGATTTATGTGTTTGTGGGTGATTTGAGCCAAATTATTATTCTTTATCATACCTTCACCCAATCCAAACGTTACAAGCTTAATAAAGTCCTACTTGATCCTTGGTGTTGTGCATTTCTACATTAGTGGAGAGTGACTTGAAAAGCAGGCCTATGGAGTTCATTTATACACACATCTTCAATATTAAATATGATTCATTTTTATGCATAAACTCATCCGTGTTACAAGTGATTAGGTGAGAATGGCTCTACACACACACACTTGAGGAATTGAAGTGAAGCGAAACTAATCCTTGAGATGAAATTCTTGATCAAGTGCATTATTTTGAAGTTTTCCTTGGGTAATAATTAAGTACAATCTTTGAGGCCTATTTGCAAGTTGAAGCATTTGTGTGTTTTAATTTTTCTTTGATTCTGTTTCGGTTTTGTTTTGTTTCGTATCATTTTAGTTGCTCGAGGACTAGCAAAGTCTAAGTATGGGGGAATTTGATAGGTGTCTATTTATGTATTACTTTTATATCAATTCGTCCATGTTTCTTTGCTATATTCCTTGGTATTTTTATGTTTTTGTGTGGTTTTGATGTTTTGTAGGAGTTTTGGAGCAACTTGCACAAAAATGGAGTAAAACCCTTCATTTTCACCTCTGCTAGTCAACCATATTCTCGGATTTAATTGTATTGATATACAATGAACTCGATGACATATTATATACCGTTGGAAAGCTCTCGAAGTCTATTTTCTGAAGACATTTACGGTTTATAAATCCATTCAGTGTACCAAAAGTTGTAATCAAAACAGTGTGAGAAGTATATAAATGTAATTCCATAAATCACTGTAGCATGTATAATACGGGGCACTGTAGCAGGTTACTGTAGCAGAGTATTTAAACACATTTTAGGGTTTTATTTTGATAACTTGAAGAGGGGAGAACGTGGTGGAGGCTGCAGCTCTGGAATTCTTTCATCTCTGGGAGTTCTTGAAGGAGAAAGGAAGCTTGGAAAGAGGAAGAACTACAATCCAAAGAGAATTACATCAAATTTGCTAAGTTTTTCCCTTCCCTTTCATTTTCTGGAATGTCGCCATGTTGTATTGTATTTACCACGTTCTTAAACATGTGTAACTGAATCTGAATTGGTTGAGGGTGATTTCAAAGCCCCTGATATGGTTTTTGTAAGTTGATTGTGTAAGGAATTGTTAGCCAATTCTCTAATTGAAGTTGCTTGTATTCTCCCATATTTAATGCTTATGATTGCTTGCTGATTGTATTTGAGTGGCCAACTGAATATAATCTGGTTGTGATTTATTGCTAGACTAGAAATCTTGATCCGTAATTGTCTTTAATTTCTAATCATTAGTAGCAAAATTGTGATCAGAGATTGCAATTGGAGAATACAACCTAAGTTAAATAATCCGAGCTTGTGTGTTTATTGCTTAGATCAACCTATCTTTCTTATCGTAATGCATCCATTGATTAAATTTAGAGAGCTTGTTCTAGGTTGTTTAATGGATAGAGATTAAATAAAGAGCCTGTTTTGTTTAACAACAAAGTAAGGAAAGATTGGGATAACAGAGCTTGTTGTTATCTACGGTTTATAATTTCAATGGTATAATTGGATGACAATTCTACAATTAATTCGCAAATCCATATCTTGTGGTAGAGAAGGATCCCTTAACCAGGTTTCTCTCATTGATTTTTCATTCAAATTAACTTTCTGTTTTGTTATTCTTTATTTGCATTCTTATTTCATTTAGTTAATCATTCAACAAAACCCCACCTGTTTAGTTTATTGTTGCTAGAAAATAACAAATTCAATTAGAATCAATCCTCGTGGGAACGATATCTTACTTATCACTTTATTACTTGTGCGACTAGTATGCTTGCTAGTTTCGAACGCATCAAAGCTGCATGATCAGAATAAACGGTTACTTTAGTACCAATCAAATAAGATCGAAACTTTTCTAAAGCAAAAATAACCGCTAGCAGCTCTTTCTCAGTGGTAGATTAATTAAGTTGAGCATCATTTAAAGTTCGAGATGCATAGTAAATGGCATGTGGAATTTTGCCAATTCGTTGACCCAAAACGGCACCCACAGCGTAGTCACTTGCATCACACATGATCTCGAATGGATGATTCCAATTCGGAGATTGGTTACTGGAGCCGAAGTCAATAGTTCCTTCAGTTTCTCAAATGCCACTTTGCATTTCTCATCAAATTCAAAGGCCACAATATTCTGTAATAATCTGCATAGGGGCAATGCTATCTTCGAGAAATCTTTGATGAATCTACGATAAAAACCTGCATGACCAAGAAACGAACGAATATCCCGCACACTTGTGGGAGGTGGTAAGGACCATATCAGATCTATCTTGGATTTATCAACCTCTATACCCTTAGCAGAAATAACATGTCCCAAAACTATACCCTGATCTACCATAAAATGACATTTCTCCCAATTCGGAACAAGGTTAGTTTCTATACATCTTTGAAGTATAAGGGTAAGGTTGTCAAGGCATTTATCAAAAGAATCACCAAAAACACTAAAGTCATCCATAAATACCTCAATGATGTTCTCAACATAATCAGAGAAAATACTTACCATACACCTTTGGAAAGTGGCAGTGGCATTGCAAAGACCGAATGGCATGCGTCGATAGGCAAATGTACCGAATGGGCATGTGAATGTAGTTTTCTCTTGATCCTCAGGGGCAATGACAATCTGATTATATCCTGAATAGCCATCAAGAAAACAATAATGAGAATGACCTGCTAATCTCTCCAGCATTTGATCAATGAATGGCAAAGGAAAGTGATCCTTGCGAGTTGCAGAATTGAGCTTTCGATAATCAATACAAACTCGCCACCCGGTTTGGATACGAGTGGGAACTAGCTCATTATTGTCATTCTTAACCACCGTAACACCAGATTTCTTCGGAACAACTTGGACTGGACTCACCCACTTGCTGTCCGAAATTGGATAAATCACACCCACATCTAACAATTTCAGGATTTCTTTCTTGACAACTTCCATCATGGGAGGATTCAACCTCCGCTGTGCTTCTCTAGTGGGCTTGGATCCCTCTTCTAACAAGATGCGGTGCATGCATACGGCTGGACTAATACCTTTGATGTCAGCGACTGTCCACCCAATGGCCGTTTTGTGATCTCGGAGCACTCGGATGAGTTTCTCTTCTTGTAATGGTGCAAGACCCTTTGCTATTATGACTGGCAAAGTATCTTTCTCACCTAGGAATACATGCTTCAAATGATCTGGAAGAGGCTTAAGCTCCAAGCAGGTGCTTTCATCACGGAAGGTAGAAGTTTCTCATTAGATAAAGGCAATTCAATGTACGAAACATCATACCTGTTTGTGGTGATAGCTATAGTCTCATCCAAGCTTGCCACAGCTTCCTCCACTTCTTTAGACACTTGTATCAACTTCCTCGATTCTCTGGAATTTTTCTGCCCCAATGTGCTCACTAATGGCTACTTCCAATGCATCCTTGCGAGTTAACTCAAAAAGTTATTGTGCCAAAGAATCCATAACATCAACTGCAAAAACAGAATGCAAGTCACTAGGGTACCTCATTGCCTCAAAAATATTGAAACGAATCACCTCGCCATTAAACTCCATGGTGAGAGTGCCATCATGAACATCAATCTTCGTTCGGGCAGTTTTTCAAGAATGGCCTCCCAAAAAGAATCGGTGTTGGATTGGGAGATGTCTCATCCTTCATTTCCAGAACATAGAAGTCTGTTGGAAAAACCAATTGATTTACCTGCACAAGCACATCTTCCACAACTCCTTTGGGATATGCATTAGAACGATCAGCAAGTTGAATTACAATACCAGTTTTCGCAAGGGGTCCAAGATTCAAAGAAGCATAAATAGAATATGGCATGACATTAATAGATGCTCCTAAATCTAACATAGCTCTTTCAAACTTGGTATTACCAATAGTGCATGGAATGGTGAACGTACCTGGATCTTTGCATTTCGGAGGAATTTTTCTTTGCAATACAGCTGAAACATTTTCCCCCACACTTACCTTCTCATTTCCTTTCAACTTCCTCTTGTTGGTGCATAACTCTTTGAGAAATTTTGCATAACGAGGCACTTGCTTGATAGCATCCAGAAGTGGTATGTTTACCTCGATCTTGCGAAAAAGTTTCCAGGATTTCTTGTTCTTATTCCTCCTTCCTTGATTTTGCAAATCTGCTAGGAAAAGGTGGAGGAGTAACATATGAAGGAATATGGTTTTTAGGATTTACCTTAGAAGATGATGTTTTATTCATGGTGGGAGTGGTGTCATCCCCTTCATCAGTTTGTGATTTCTTTGGTGGAATCTCTAATTGCTTTCCACTTCTCAAAGTTATAGCACTAGCATTCTCTCTTGGATTGATCACCGGCTGAGAAGGTAATTTTTCTGAGCTTTGACTCTCAAATTTGCTTATGTTAGTGGCCAATTGTCCCATTTGATTTTCCAGGTTTTGGATACTTGCCCTAGTTTCCTGCTGAAATTGCATTGTGTTAGTGCAAGTGCTTTAACAATATCCTAGAGAGACATACCTGAATTTTGTGGAGCTGGTTGTGGTGCTGGTTGTGGTTGTGCTTGAAATGGTTGCTGCTCCTTTGGTTGATTGAAACCTGGTGGTCGATTTGGTATGGCATTTGGGGCAATTGGTTGATGATTCCCATATCTTAAATTAGGTTGATCTCTCCATCCAGCATTGTAAGTATTGGAGAAAGGGTCATACCTTTGCCTTGGTTGTCCTGGAAATCCACCCATGGCATTGGCTTGTTCTGTATCTACTTCTTGCAAAGTTGGACACATGTCGGTTGGATGGTCCGTGGCAGAACATACCCCACATGCATAAGATTGCTGCATATGTCCTACAGCCATTTTTTTTACAA
>SNVD02011907.1:0-62068 GCA_013180625.2 Boswellia sacra | reverse complement strand
TGGTGTTGTTTCATTGCTTCATGATGTAGTTAGTTAGTTAATGACACTAAACTCTGAACTAAAATTTTAAGAAAGCATGCTATCACATTGAAGCAAGTCATGTTTGGTTATAGAAAATAAGATCATTATTTTAGTTTAATGGTATATGTCATAAGTTAACTATATATGACAACCATGGTTTGTTTGTAAATATTCTCATTTTGATGATTTTATTAGTTGAGTCATATTTCAGTTTATGCTACAATGCTCTAATACTTTGTGATTTTATGGAGATGATAGTTCATTTAGCTTCTGGAACTTGTATTAATGTTGCATGATGGGATTTTATCACCTACTACAGATGAACTTTTAAGTTCAAGAACTGAATTTATTTATTTATTTTTACTTTCTAAGTGAAGGTAAAGGGCTAGATAGATGATGATAAGGGTGAAGTTGAGTTGTTCAAGTTCTTCAACGGTTTTGCATGTTTTAAATAGATTGATAATTTGACATACTTACTAGGTTTTGGATGGCATTAGAAGTGTAGTTAGGTTTTGGATTGTTTTTGTCAATGAATTTTTTTGTTTTCTTTTGTTTATACTATTACCTATTAAGAAATTTGAAAATGTTTGATTGCTATGCTAGTAGGGTTTGGTTGAGAAAATTGAGCTTTGAAGTGTAGTTAGATTTCTCTTGTATAATATGTTAAACCTTTGAACTTTGTTGGCAATTGAGAAATTTGAAATGACTTTAAAGTGTAGTTGAATAATTGAGTATATGTTTTTGGTATGTTAATAATTTTCACAAAATTATTTTGTTGAATTATGTCCTTTAATATTGCTAGAAACAAATGCTACTGAATAAGGATAATTAAATAAAAAAAACTTTTTTAAAGATTTTTATTAAGTTAATGAACAATGGTAAATTGGTAATTTCAAGTAACACTAAAAATTAAGGGTAAAATTGTAATTCTATAAAATTTAAAATTACAATTATTATTTTTAATTTTAAAATCACATTTAAAAAGAAAAAACCATTACAAGGAAAATGTAAATTTGAATGGATTTGTTTTAAATTTAAAATCACACTTTTCACAAAAAAAAATGCCATTACAAATAAAAATGAAATTTTGAATGGATTTCAAATTAGGGGCAAATTCGTAATAGTGGGCCATTGAGCCTTTTATGGCGGCCACTTCCACTGCCGTAAATGAGGTGGCGTATATGGCTTTCTACGGCTGCAAGGAAGCAGCTGTAAATGACTATGATCTCGCCATAAATGACCTAAAGGGCCGCAGCAGAAGATTTAGGGCCCATATTATCTACGTGCAAATGACCTCTTTTTTTCAGTGATATCTATAACCTAAATCTACAATCATAAATTTATATTATTGTAAATGGTATTTAATAGCATTATATATTATCAAACTATAACTGAAAAATATAATTTAGATCTTTTAATGAAATTTAAAACTTAAAATCATGACTTGAATTATTATTAATGAGAGTTGCAACGAGAGCAAAAAGCCTACAATATGCTCAAATAGAAAGCCTACCGCTAGTTATTGAATTATTGTAGATTTTCTCCATAACTACAGAGACGGCCAACTTCATTCCATGATAACTACAGTGCGTTGGAAAGCTGCATATGAATAGATTTATGCCCTTATTAAGCTTGATCTGATCATGCCCTGACTTACCATTACTTGGAATTGTGCAATTCTCATAACCCTTCTTATTTACCACAACCACATTGTGCCTTATTGAATCATAGTTGAATTCTGCAATATAAGTAGGTAAAAATTGATTAGTAGCATATTTCGAATCAAAGATGAAATCTCACATATGAATTGAAGTGTTATTAAATTAACTTTAACCTTAGATGTTCTAAATTATAAATACATTAACCAAAAGATAATTTTAATTTCCTAAGTAATTACTATCATTAGAGATTCATCAAGATATATATATATATAGTACGTCGCCAGCCTTGAAGGTTTTGCCTTTAGGCCAATCACTAACATCAAAGACCCAACCGGCATCATCTCCAACCTTGTGGGTGATTGCAGGCGCATAAAAAATATTATCAGAACAGAGCTGCAATAACAGCAATATTGTGGTTGAGGACATCACCGCACTGCGTCTTGCCTGTTCCATAACTTTAGCAGAATAGATACATACATATTTCACCTCCAACTAAGGAGCTACTAATAAAATACTAAATAATAATGATGAACGAAAGATAATAGATTACCAGAAAATAAGCGAGAGCTTACTGCAAGTTTTGGGAGGGGTATGCTAACCCTTTAATTTATAGGGTTTGTTCATGCAGTTAATGGTAAATTTATGACATTAACTGTCAAGCCTAATTTTCCCATCAAATCCATCTCATACGATTTTGATTGATTAAATTAAAAGTAATATTATATTTATAAAGTTTCTATGACATCACTTATTTAATACAATATAATTCTTCAACATTTATTACATAGACTTTTTATATTCATCCTCCATTTACTTGATGCCACATCAATTTTATGAACAAACTTTTTATACTGAGTTTGTAAATATAACATTATTGTTAAATTTTTCTTGTTAATTTTTATATATACAGCGGCAATTATTTATCAAAATAGAATTTGAAATAGGTTAAAATGGAATTTTGTCAAATGCAGTGAAGTTCATGCGTAATAAGAAGGAATGCATGGATTTTAATTTTAGGTAACTATATTATAAATAGATATATAGATTAATTTTATACTATTAATATAATCAAATTGATTGCTTACTATAGATATGGTTATAATTAATTATTTAGGTGGAAAATTAATTTATACATTGGTGAGACTGATTTGTGATTAATTTAATTTTAAATAGTCTTAAAGAATTAATTTGTTAAAAAATAAATATTAACACATTATTTTTGTCATTTAATAATGTGATTATGTATTATCAAATACAAAGGGCATTTATGAGACCAAAAATCAAAAAATCTTTTAGACACAGAATCAATAAGAAAAATAATAATAATAAATTATGAAAAAGAACAGTTCACTGCCGTTTGCATTCGCCATGAGCCACCACAGCAAATCGATGTGGATAATCACTGGTAGCACCTTGGAGATCGGTGTTTAGAGCACATTCCATTTGTGTGTAAATTTCGTCGACAGAAGGGCTCATCATTTCGCCGCAGCATTTTAATTGGATCCGCTGCTAATGTGCCTTTGATGCCAATGCTAATCAAGGCAAGCAACAGATCAGCATAATTTTACTTCATAAATCCACCCTAATGCCAACTATAACCTTAGCAAAATAAGATTCTTTAAATAATTATTTTATTAAATAAACTATCATCTTAATCTTCATATTCACCGGATAATAAACATCTCTTCTTCTCTAATATGGGTATTTAGGGTTCCAATCTTGTTGCACCTTTAACTTTATTTTGATATATCTACTGTATAATAAATCTTCGATCATTCTATCTTCACTCATCTTGTTTGACATCATCGGATCGATCGCTATTTCGTTGACAGCCTAATTACTTCAATTGGGATGTGTAGTTAACCCAAGCAAATTGAGGTGCTATGCATGAGGTTAAGTTATATTTTCTTCATTTCATATATAGAAGTTAATGATCATCTCTCATAGAAAGAAGCCGATTGAAGCAATTATAGACAACACTCTCACTTTTAGTTTTTATTTCAATATTTATAAACTATTTCTTTTCCTCTAATTATTCATATATTAAAAAATTAACTCTTTTTCTTTTCACCATAGGTTCAAAAAGAATTTGGAAGCCATATAGCCATTTCACCCTATACAGATTATTTGGTGATGTAAAAGAGTGTAGGTGAATATATGGGTGGTTGTATTATATATCCCAATGGGTGGTTGTATATATACACGTAACTGGAACTTCATGGATAATTTTGGAATAAATTTTTTAACAAAAACTTGGGTGCGGATAACCCAACCCTATTTATAAGCTTATTCATTGAACCATTAATTAATTCAATGAACCATCGAGCTTATTCATTGAATTATCATAATTGTTAATTGAACTTTATATAACAATTGTTATATATATATGTGAGCCACTTTAATGAATAAGACTAAATTAGTTTTAGGGGCCGCTTGATATAGGGGTTTATTTTTACTAGAATGAGATTCAGATACTGGAAAACTAGTATTACTATGTTAGGTTTGTTCGATTGGACACAAGTATGTTCTAATTTTATTTAATTAAAAATATTCCAAAATATCAAAAAAAAACTTATTTTATTTTTCATATTAAAATATTTCTAATATTTGAATTATTCATACAATCAAATTTCAAATCATTGAAAAATATCCACATAATATATCCATAAATTCACAATCAACATAAGCAAAAATCATATCCAAAAAATTTAAACACTAACAATAGGGGTAATAAAGAAAATTTTCAATCAAACAAATAACTTTTCAATTCAAAATCCCTACATTACTTAGCAGTTAAAAATTAAAAATAATCCCCAAAAAGCCAAACCAAACACCACCATCCCCTCCCCCCAAATCCTAGCCACCACCTAAGGCAACAAAAGTGAAGGCAGTGGGATAAAGACTTAATTGAATGGACTTTGTTGACACTGACTATGCAACTAGAGAATCTGAAGCTAGCTAAGCTAGGGAGCTAGAAGGTAAGCTGTCCATGGGCTAGGTTATAGTGATGAGAGCGGCAGCGCAAATCTGAGGCAAAGACAGGTGCATTTAGAGAGATAAACCACCGGATAGTAGGCGTCTTCCGACCTTGATCCACCACCACGGGCACCGCTGATAAGAAGCCGTCACAGAAGGAGGAGAAAGAGAACCAATTTTTTGGTTTTGGGTTGCTAAGAAGCCGAGGCAAGGGGGGAAGAGAGAGAGAGAGTAAGAGATAGAAGCGGACGTGGGATTAGAATGCGCAGTAATCTCAAACTCAAAGGATGAGAGGGTTTAGGATTACCCCTTATTGGCAATCATCTGAAACTCGTGGAAAAGATAAATGCCAAGGTTTAAAAACACTATAAGAGGTGGGCTTCAATTTCTCATTCCCATGGAGACAAATCCCCATACTAAACGCCCTTTATGGATTATAAAAAATCTAGCTAGCGAAAGACATAGGTATAAAACTTGAAAATTAGTTGATTCTAATACACTCAAATCTTTCATTTATATTATTATTATTTTAATGAAAATTTTTATTGATGTCTAATTTGGAAGTGGGGGTTAAAGAGTTAGGTGATGGGGTTCAAATAGAATTATTTAAAAAGAATTAGATGATGGGGTTCAAATAGAATCACTCTTTCTCTAAAAGAAGAATAAAAGTATTGAACACAAATATTAGAGTTATATCCTCATTTAGGTGTCGATAACAAGGTTATTTAGTTTACGAGTCAGGTGTAAATAGGATCACTCTATTTTTTATTTTCTATATTTTTTTTAAAAGATAACTAGGAGGGAAGACAATGGATCAGGCAGCCTATATGGGGATTGCCATGCCATGCCATCCTCAACTGGGGAAATGATCCAATCCTTGGTTTGTTCTTTGAATTCTTTGTTGACAGAAATTTCCATTCCATCTGGGGACTCTCACATCTACGAAGTCATTGTGATACGTTATCATCAATTAGTTGATTTTTATATGTAAAATTAAAATATTAAAATGAAAATCAATCTAAAATTCAACAATTATTAAGATCCAAGATTAATGGATGTTATAATTTCTGGTTTTTTGAGAAACATAAGTTGGATATTAAATATATATTTATAAAAAAATTAATAAATATTATAAAAATAAATATTAAATTATTCGGATAAGGGATTAGCATCCCCATCCTGCGTGAAAATGATTTCGAGGAAGAGCAACTGCATCCCAATCCAAAATGACTTCGAGGTCATTCCTTCTTGTTACTCCTCGCAATCCAAAAACTATAGGCTTTTTGTTAAAAGACTTCTAGTTGGTGAGCAGGATTTTCTATGACATTACCCTTCTTCCTAAAACTTTTATTAGAAAACCTTTTGGTGAGGTTATATGCCCTAATAAAAACTGTTTTGAGCACCCAAATTTTTTTACACCTATTTTTAAAATTGAAAAAAAATTGGTGCCAAAATCGCCTTTCAAAATAAAATCAATTACAATACTTCATTCTTCGATCTTTAAATTTATGATATTTTTTAATTGGTCATTCCAAAGATTTCTCCTCCTAATTTTAGTCAAATTCCAAAGAAGAACCAAATTTTCTATATATATATATTTGCCAATAATTGATGCTATGGGATTCGCAAGGCGTGTACCTTTCTTGTCTCTTTGTCCACTCTTAGGTTACATGAAGAATGAACAAAACGGTTAACGTATTGTCAATAATTCTTTGTTCAAACAGACGACAAGAATATTATATAAAAAAGCAATGCTGTTTTTTTTTTTCATCTGCCTCGGATTCAAGATTCACAAAGCAACACACACACATATATATAAAAAATGGATATTTTAACACAAATTTTTTATATAATTTATTGACACAAATTTCTAGTTCTTGAATTCACAATCCAATGATTGAGATTGAAAGTCAACAAATTATATTTAATACTGTCAACTCATTAATCATCTTAACGATTGGATTTTATAGATCAATAGCTATAAATTGTGTCTTATTTTTTGTTAAAAGTCATTGACGGGGAACCCGTTACAAGAACAAACCAAAATCAAACTCTCACTCAATAATCACTCACACTCACACACAATCAACCAACAATCCAACAATCTGTCTGAATACTCTTTTAATATATCAAATAATCAATGTCTACAAAATAATAGTAATAAAACCCTATGTTTATACTAATCAAGACATATTAGAATTTGACTCAAATTAGGAAGTCAAAATCTCTAAACTAACAATTTAGGTTTGAATCAAATTAGGAAAAGTCAAGATCCCTAATTGAGTCAAAATCCCTAAATTGATAATTTCCCAAATTAAATAAAACCCTAATTAAATAAATACTAAAAGACTACATTAACCCTAATAATAAAATAAGTCATGCTACATCAATTCCCCCCAACTTAGAAAGACTCGTCTTTGGACGAGTGGGACTGCAAATAAAAATCCAAAGCACAGGAGTTGATGCGACGAAGCTCATCCTCAGGAAGCTAAGTATCATCATCAGCTGGTCGCCCCTTCCAACGAGCAAGGAAACGATGAAAACCACCAGTTGTAGAAGTAACAAAGTGGTCATCCAAAATGCAATCAACCTCATCATTCGGTGGAGGATCGAATAGAGGCAAACGAGGTATGACAACAGTAGGAGAACCTACAAAAACATCAAAAACAGCTGGAGGCTCGAAATGTCCTCGGTAAGAAAACAAGTCTGCCACATTAAAAATTAGATTGATACTCCAATCAGAAGACAAATAAAGTAAATAAGCATTAGAACCAAGCCTACGATTAACTTTAAATGGGCCATGGGCACGGGCTTGCAATTTCTTGTTAGCTTGTTTAGGAAAGCGAGAAGGATTAAGGCGAACCATTGCATAATCACCTTCCTTAAAAACCTTTTCTCTACGATGCAGATTAGCAGCAGACCTATATTTATCATTGCTTAAGGAAATCATTTGTCTAACCTCAGCACGCAAATCACGCATATGGGTGGCAAAATTAGTAGCAAAATTTGAAGAAGGGTAGTGAGAGGGTAAGCGAACAAGGTCAATGGGTCGGCGGGGTGCAATACCATAAACAATCATGAATGGACTCTTACCAGTTGACCTATGTACAGCATTATTATAAGCAAACTCAGTCATAGGTAACACTAAATCCCAATTACCTAACTTCTCGCCTACCATAAAACGAAGCAAGTTTCCCAAGTTATGATTAACCACTTCAGTTTGGCCATCTGTTTGAAGATGATAAGCTGAAGAGAACTTAAGAGATATACCAAACAGTTTCCAAAGTGTCTTTCAAAAGTAGCGAACAAACTTAACATCTCTATCAGACACAATTGACACAAGCAATCCATGGAGACAGACAATCTCCCTAAAGAATAGTTGAGCTATATGTGAAGCATCACTAGTCCTAGAACAAAGGATAAAATGGGCCATTTTAGAAAACCTATCAATCACAACAAAAATATAATCATGTTTCCTAGCGGTTTTAGGTAATCCTAAAAGGAAATCCATACTAACATCTCTCCAAGAAAGGTAAGGAACAGGGAGGGGAGTGTATAACCATTGATTAAGTTTTCTAGCCTTAGCTAGTTGACACGTACGACACTGAGATACAATCCTAGCAACATCCCTCTTTAATGATGGCCAATAAAACATATCCTCAACTAAGGCAATGGTTTTATCTCTCCCTAAGTGACCAGCTAATCCTCCAGTATACATTTCCCAAACTAGAAAATCTCTCCTAGAAGTATGAGGAATGCATAAATGAGAACCCTTAAAAAGGTAACCATCACGAATGATAAAATCTATATGATCTCGATGGTTATTATCTAAGTTATAAATGATGCCAAAATCAAGACAAGAGGCATACTCAGACTTCATCCTATCAAATCCTACAATTTCAACTTGCATGGTTTGAACGGTGTACATGACTCTACTAAGGGCATCAGCTACTCTATTATCTTCTCCAGGCTTGTGTCTAAGGACAAAGGTGAACATCTGAAGAAACTCAGACCACTGGACATGTCTCTCATTTAATCGCTTTTGGAATTGAAGATATTTTAACATTTGGTGGTCAGAGTAAAGGACAAATTCATTAGGCAAAAGGTAATACTGCCAATGTTGTAGAGATCTAACAATAGCATAGAATTCTTTATCATAGGTAGAATATCTTTGTTTAGCCTCATTGAGTTTCTCACTAAAGAAAGCAATATGGTGACCCTCTTGACTCAAGACTCCTCTTATACCTACTCCTGAAGCATCACAAGCTACTTCAAAGACTTTGGAGAAATCTGGATGCCTAAGAACGGGGGCTTGAGTCATACGTTGCTTAATAAGCTCAAATGCTCTAGTGGCTGCAGGGGTCCATTGAAATTCACCCTTTCACATGCAATCAGTGATGGGTGCCATAATGGTGCTAAACTCTCTAGTGAATCTCCTATAGAAATAAGCTAATCTATGAAAACTACGAATTTGAGACAAAGTCCTAAGCATAGGTCACGATGTAATAGCTTTTATCTTACTAGAATCAGCTTTTATATCCTTTGAAGAAACTATGAATCCTAAGAAAAGGACTTGAAACTGCATAAAAGAACATTTCTTAAGATTGATGTACATCTTCTCATTCCTAAAGGTACTGAAAATTTTCTTAAGATGGTCTAAATGATCTTCCTCACTCTTACTATATATGAGAATATCATCAAAATAAACTACAAGGAACTTCCCTATAAAGGGTCATAACATATGTGTCATGACTCTCATAAAAGTACTAGAAGTATTAGACAACCCAAAAGGCATAACTAACCACTCATACAATCCATTAGAGGATTTAAAAGCGGTTTTCCACTCATCACCTAGTCTAATCCTAATCTGGTGATAACCACTCCTTAAGTCTATCTTGGAGAACCAACTAGAACCAACTAACTCATCTAACATATCATCAAGTCTAGGTATGGGAAACCTATACTTAATAGTTATTTTGTTGATGGCCCTGCTATCAACACACATTCTCCAAGATCCATCTTTCTTAGGGGTTGGTAACACTGGAACTCCACAAGGGCTAAGACTATGACGAATGAGACCTTTCTCTAACAAACCATCTATTTGTCTATTTAACTCAGCTCTCTCAGTGGGGTTCATCCTATAATGTGGAAGGTTAGGAAGTTGTGAACCTAGAACTAAGTCAATGGCATGTTGAATATCCCTCATGGGTGGTAGCTCATTTGGTAAGTCCTCAGGGGCTACATCACTAAACTCTTCTAAAAGTTCACCTATTTTAGGGGAAAAGTCTAAACTAGACTCTGGTGATTGCTCTTTTAGAATGAAAGTGTACACAACACCAGTCTCTTGGCTTTCTTTCATAAAATGAGTTGGATCCAAAATGTTCAAGTTGTGTTTCTGAGGCTCTAAGGTATTGGATCTAGATTTTGGAGTTGGCTTATCCTTTTGAACCCTAGTTGAAACCTTACAGTTGTCATTAGGTTTGGCTGGTTTCAAGTTAATAGGTTTGCCACAATGATTAAAAACATAGGTATTCTCTTTCCCATAGTTTATAACATCATGGTCATAAAGCCATGGTCTACCTAGGAGGATATGAGCTACATCCATGGGTAACATGTCACCATAGATGTTTTCTTTGTAAGAACACAACTTAAGAGGAACAAGACATCTATGGTGATAGGTAAGGTTGTTTTTATTAACCCAAGCTACCTGGAAAGGATTAGGGCGAGGCTCTAGAGTGAGGTTAAACCTATCAATTGCAGCCTTAGAGATGACATTTAAGGTACTACCTCTATCTATCACTAGTTTGCATAACTGATTCTTAAGGAGAACTAAAGTATGGAAAACACTAGTTCTCTTCCAAGAATCAAAAATACTAGAGTAGACAAGATACAACGCATAACAGACAATTGCTCATTAAACTCCTCTTCTTGAATGTCTCCTATCCTAAATCTTTACTCTCCTCTAATGGTTTTAAGACCTCTCCTTCAGGATCCTCATGTATTGATTCACTAGGGTCATATCATATAGTCATAGTATGACTAGGACAACAATCAGCAACATGATCTCTACCTTGACAATTGTGGCACACAATTGAGGAACTAAAGGATTGGTTTGAAGCATTCATTGATCTTTTCCTATTCGAGTTGAAACGAGGATTTACATTAGGATTGGAGGCACTAGATGTGGAGTAACTAGGAGTTGACGAGTTAGAAGCTCTAGTAGTGGAGGATTGTTGATTAAAGTTGCTTCTGTTAAAAGCCTTAATTTGAGGAGATGGAGTATGCACTGAAGAAGTTTGCCTAGCATTATAAGTTTTTGCATGGAGTTGAGCTTCTAGGGCTTTATTATAGGCATCTTCTACAGTTTCAGGGGAGCTCAACTCAACAACACGCTAGATGTCAAACCTAAGTCCATTAATAAATCTTGATACGGTGGCATCATTAGACTTTTCAATGTTACACCTAATGTGAAGACTATCAAACTTAGATTGGTACTCAAAGACACTAGAAGAACCCTGCCTAAGGTTAAGCAATTGCCTATAAAGTTGGTTCTTATAGGATTGAGGGACATATTTTTGTGTAAGGTCCATTTTTAGTTCTTCCCAAGTAGAAGAACGACGATGTTGTTGGCGAAATCTACGTTCTATGGACTGACAAAAAATCTTAGCAGTACCAACTAATTTAAGTTGAGCAAAACAAACACAATCAGAGTCTAGAGTCTACCATGTCATTCCAATCAAAGTACTCCTCTATGGCATCTATCCAATCTAAAAAAGCAGTGGGTTCTAACCTACCATCAAACTCAGGAACGTTGTGTTTGGCACCTTTTGGAATATCAGATGACTCATGCCTAGAATGACTTCTAGTGCTTCTATGATTGCCCTTATCATCACTATCATCTTCAAACAAAGGATTCTGAGTATATTCTTGCTCAAGATGTCTTTTAGATATAAATCCTATGACTTCCTTACCCTTATCAAATCTATTAGATGACTCAAGATTGTTATCCCTACGATTAGCTTGCTCTCTAATATTACGTACTATTTGTTCAATTTGAGTGAACCTAAATTCTAATCCATTCAACCTATTGTTTATGGTATTTAAATCAGGTTGTTCAGGCGGGGGATTTGGGTCTACCATTTTTTTTTAAGTAGTAATGCTAAGTCTAGACCAAAATTTCTCATAAGCGATAAAATAAATCTGATGCTGCTGTAATGCAAATAAGGCAAGAAAAGTAACTATGCAATAGTTTTTTTTTTAACTGAAAGTGTATGGGCTAAAGTGAAATTCAATGAAATCGTATAGGCTAACATGTGAATATTAAGAATGCAGGGGTTAAATTACAAATTTTAAAATTCGGACAATGGTGTAATTATGCAAAGTGGGTGGGTTTCCAGAAATTAGGCTTGATTCAATGGCAAATTACATGAAAGCCCCTAATCAAAAATATCAACCAATTTTAAAACGCGACAAAGAAGTCCCTAACCTCAAACATCCAAAACACTCTCAGGTGGTGGCTTCCAACGATCGGACGATGATGGCCAAACCTTCAGGCATTGGATCGGCAACGGCATAAGCTTTTCTGACTGGTGGTGTAAGCCGCGGTGGTTTGTGTGGTGGCTTTCAAACTAAATTTTGATTTTTGGAGACTTTCCGGCAAGAATTAGTGATCGGCCAAGAAGGGAAAGTTGACAGGGAAGGGCCGATCTATCACTTGGTGGTGGAGGTGAGACACCACTCGGTGATCGGCAGTTATGAACAGTAACAGCGACGAACGCTTTTTGGGCGTTTTGAAGGGTTTTCGGTGGGATTCTTATGACGGTGATGAAGGAAAGAATAATGGGGACAGCCCCATCTACAAGTTGATGTATTCGGTGATGGGTGATGCGTCGATGGCCGGTGATGACAGTAACTCCGGCAATGAAAAGTAATGAACAGTGATTGTGTTTGGGGTTTATGGAATTTAGGATTAATTTTGTGAAATGATATTAGGCTCTGATATCAAATTGACGGGAACCCGTAACAAAACAAACCAAAATCAAACTCTCACTCAACAATCACTCACACTCACACTCACACACAATCAACCAACAATCCAATAATCTTTCTGAATACTCTTTTAATATATCAAATAATCAATGTCTACAAAATAATAATAAAACCCTATATTCATACTAATCAAGACATATTAGAATTTGAGTCAAATTAGGAAAGTCGAAATCCCCAAACTAACAATTTAGATTTGAATCAAATTAGGAAAAGTTAAAATCCCTAATTGAGTCAAAATCCCTAAATTGATAATTTTTCATATTAAATAAAACCCTAATTAAATAAATATTAAAAGGCTATATTAACCCTAATAATAAAATAAGCCATGCTACATTAGTCTTATGTCAAAATATCCCCTCCCATATATATATACACGAATTGCGAACATTAAATGTAATTTTTTGACTTTCAATTTCAAATGTTGGATTTTGTGAAATCAATGACTATAAATTTGTGTCAATAAATTGTATTAAAATATCCTCTCCCATATATATATATATGTTTTAATAAATTTTAGAACTCAAGAGATGACCTCATTTGGTTAATTGAGATTTCATCAACAAACATAGAAACAAAATGAAAATAAAAACGAAAACAAATAATAAAGAGCTTTCCCAGAGGTTACGGGAGTGTTCCTAGGTTGGTTTGGGTGGGTTTCACGCTAACCCAACCCGAACCAAAATATTAGGGTTGGCCCAAATGAATCTCCAACCCAAATTTGGTGAACACAAAATTAATAAGAATTTGAATATTATTTTAGTACATTTACATATAGAATATTAAAATTGATTCTCATTATTTAGTTGTTAATTTCAATAATCTCAATACTACACAATTTTACATAAAATATATCCGTGTGTAACCAAGTGTATATATATATACAATTTTACAAAGTGTGTATATATATAGAGCGCGCGCGCGCGCCTACACACACACACACACACATATAGAGTAGACAATGAAAATGGTAGCAAAGGAACATTAAATACCTTCCTCCAATAGGGTTTCTAAGACAATAAATATGATATATTATTTATAATTTATATTTAATAAAATAATATCTTCAAGTTTTGGGTGGTTCGACTAAGGAAATTAAACCTAACCCAACCCATAAAAATTTTGGGTTACAATAATGTAACCAAAATAGTTCAAATCAAATAATAAACCCAAAGCAAACCACATATTTCGATTTGTGTTTTTGGGGTTTTGGCTAATTTGCATGCCCCTAAATTCAGGATTTCATTATCATCCATTTGCTATAGACTTTTCTTGAACTTTGATAAAAAGAAATTAGGGTTTTTTTTTTTTATAGGGATATAGATTGAAGATGATGGTTGTGCTTAATAGTAAATTAATAAATGAATATTTTAACAATATGATATATTTTTAAGATATAGATAATCCAAGTATTTTCGAGGGTGCAAACAGCCTCGTCCAAAACCTTTTCTTGCCCCATAATTCTGAAGTTTTCCTTCTATCCTTTGAATTGCTTATAAAACTCCTTTCACAAATCCTAGGTTTTCTCCTTTTAAGGGCCAAAATCATAAACACCATCTAATTAACAAGGAATGCTCGAGGTGCCACACTGAGGCCAATGATTGAAAAGATGATTGTATTTAGCGCTCGTTAAAAATTTGTATCAAAAGATGATACCTTGATCGTCAAACAATTACCCGCATGTAATTACATTTCTATATCATTATATTGAAAAAAAAAATTAGGATTTCTATGTTCGATATATCTTTAATAACACTAATACCATTTTTTTATTTATTTTGCATAAAATATTCTAAAAAGAAGCAATTAAAAGTTTTTTTATTAAAAAAACTTATAAAAAATGTTTTAATAATATCTACAAAATTTTAAAATCATATTTTGAAAATAACCAATTGAACATTTTGCTAAAAAATAAGACTACTTGCATTGAAAATAATGCTTTTCTTGCTTGTATTCTCTAAATACATTTTTTTTAACCGACATGAGTATAGGACCTCATAGTATTCTTACTACTCAATCCTTAATCAGTTCTTATCACTTGGACTAACCCATCGTGGGTTTCTCTATATATACCATGTGATTGTTAGTCTTTTTTTTGCCAAAAATAGTCTTCATGCTCCTTAAACATGATTTTCTTGCTTAATGGTAACTATTGTTATCATTAGAAAATTTTTCTCATTTTAAATTGCGAATTAAGTAATTTTATCTGGATTAAACTTAAATAAATTAGATTTTATAATATCATTTTAATAATTTTAAAAGTAACCATAACATAAATATTATATATTAATCCTTAATTAAAGTATTACTATAACAAATAAGTAGTTTATTTTTAATAATTAACCTTTTTAACTGAAGATTTTGTTTTACTATGCTATATTAAATTAAAATGATATATTTAATTGTGTTGGTTATATAATTTTGTCTGAGAATTTTAAAGATTAATAAAAAAATTGAATTATATTAAATAACAAAGGCTAGTGTATTTTAAAAAATGGTTACGAAGAGAATTTTTTGCTTGTTGAAAGTTATATAATTTTAAAACAAATAGTAAAATTGACAAAATATTTTGAAAAAATTTGAAAAAATCCTATATTAGAGGTTTTCTTTGATAAATGATCATATACTTGAAAATTTGTATGTTATGAATTTGTCTAATGTTCAACGGTTGTATTTGATAATATCCAACAATGTCTGTTGATGTTTGATAATATCTGATGGTTGATAAAGGATCATTACATATAAATTTTTATAAATAAGACCGTTTTCTCAACCTACATTTGAACATTGGCTATTAAATTTTCCCAAATATTTTTACAAAATAATTAAAAAAAAAGCATTTTTAAGAGAATATAAAATGGAAATGGAAATTAGCCTAAAAGAGGATAGAATCGTAATTATAACAGACACAGGTTCTGTGCTGCGCTCCCTCACCTGCTGCCTCTTCACGCTCAAGAAAACTAGTGAAGGAGTTAACTGTTAATCACACAATACCAACCCCAACACCAACACGACGACGTGTTCCTTCTTTCGTTTTTTTTCCTGATCAATTTTTATTTTTTTAATTCCGAAAATCGCTAATATTATTAATTGGAAGCATGAGCAGCTGATTCTGCAATTGATCGTTTGATAAAATCGAAATGGCGGAGGAGACGAGTAGAGCTGGATCCGAAATAACCACCAATGGCGCAGGACTGTCGTCAATGGACTCGCTGGAGTCGCGTTGGGTATTCCAAAACGACGACGAATCTGAGGACATCGACGAGGACGAGGACGACGAGGACGAGGACTCCGGGCATCGCACTGGAATGGATTCCGAGGACGAGGAGAGTGGGGAGCAGCGCTTGATTCGCACCGGGCCTCGCATTGATTCCTTCGATGTCGAAGCTCTCGAAGTCCCTGGAGCTCAGAGGAATGACTATGAGGTTCGTTATCTTCTGTTCTTCTACATCATTAGATGCTCTGATGTGACCTTGATTTGTAATGTGATTGCCTAAAGGTGTAGTACATGATGCTGGTTTTGTGTTAGGAGTAGAACCTAGTTTGAAAACTTTAGTGGAAGAACAGTGAATGGAATTTAGCTCTTTCCAGTGCCCTCCGTGATAAGTTTGAAGGGAAATGCGTCAAATAGCCAACTCTTGGGGTCTTTTCGAGGAATAGCAAAACCTCTCTCTCTCAGTGTGTAGCTGTTGAGCTTTATTTATGCAATCGGGACATGGGAGAATATTTGTCACTTGAGGTTGAATTTGGCTTGCCAATAAAAAATAAAAAAACTAAGGTTTTGCCAACACTAAAAGAGAAAAGGCCCTCTGAACTTGCTTATTTTTTATTTTAATTTTAAGTTTTGCATTTTTCCTAAGTTTGATGGAAAAAGGTGGGTATGAAGTTGATCATATTAGTGAAATTAAGACATTACCATCATAAAGGAAGGATATGAAATTGATGCTGAGTTAACTTGATGGGAAGGGAATTTATGTTTGGCTATAGACGCATGCAGGCTTGAATGAAATAAATTCACACTTCAAAATTTATCACTATGCAACTCGTGGTAGTAATTTATATTTGATCAAAAGAGTTTACTTCAGTTGCCATTTATTTTCTGTGAACTTTTGAATTGAAGTGGAATGGAAATACCTCCCTTGGAATCCAAAGACATGCATATGTGACTGGAAAAAGGCATGGACTGTTCTTGTATATGAGTATTTGGTTATTACAACCTGCTGGTTTGTTTAATGCAAATGTAGACTATATAAATGGAGGAACCTGGACATTGGTTGGAACCTACATCTTTATTGTCAATATACCAGGCACTCACACTATCTTTTGAGGATTGTTCTTCTCTACATCAAGGCTTTGATCATATTTTCTTTTCTACATATTTGAGTTGATCAGTATAAGATCACTAATTGTGAACTCTTGAATCGTAGAGTTGTATGTTTGTTTTGCATGGTACAAAGAACTAAGAACTTTCCACCTTAACTCTATATTTGAAATTGCAGGACTTCAGCATGGGCAGGAAAATCATGCTTGCTTTTCAAACACTTGGTGTTGTGTTTGGTGATGTTGGAACAAGTCCTTTATATACCTTTGATGTGATGTTTACCAAGGCACCTATTAATGGAAGTGAAGATGTGATTGGGGCATTATCACTGGTCTTGTATACCTTAATCTTGATACCGCTGGTGAAGTATGTCTTTGTTGTTCTTTGGGCTAATGATGATGGTGAAGGTATGCTGGATGTTATATACATATACATAATTAATTTTTCTCTTGATAATCGTACTTTAAGTCCATGAGACCTGTCCAAAGCATCCCTTCCACATGGACTCGGTAAACCATCTGCTGTAACCTGTGGGCATGATCCCAAGGAAGTGTTGCGGTGAAATCAAACTTTAGTCCTAATGCTTCTTGCTCACTAGGACCAAGTGCTTTACTATTGGGCTACCCCTTGGGGTTGGACAGGGTTGATAACTTATAAGGGCAAGAAAAGGAAGGAGACCTGGATAGAAATTAGAGGGAGAAAATTAATTTCCATTATTCCATAATCAATAAGTCTGCAAAATAAAGCTTTAATGATGTCCACCATCGTAACTCTTGTTTCTCTCTATTAATATGCTTCTTAAGTTATGTAGAAGTCTGCAAATTTAAACAAAATAAGGCCCCTTTTCATAGTGGCGAAGACCAAATTAAACTAGGAAATAAAGGAGCCGCTTTTATTGAACAATAAATTCCTATCTAAACAACTACATTTATTCTTCATTACTCTCCGTGATGCAATATTGACTTCTTAGAGTTAGCTAGAAAGTGACAGCAAGGATAAGGTGGATGTTGTCAACAAAAGAAAACACCAAACTTGATCTTGCACAGTCTTAGGAAAGGCATCAATGCGGCAAAGTAACGCAATATTAGAAGGAGAAATGTTTGAAATCATGATGTTACATCAAATGGCTCAAATTTTAGTGAAGGATCTATAGACACCATTAAATGATTCATAGTAGGCTTCAAACTGTACACCAGTTGTTTTAGTTTGGCAGGTTTTTTAATATTAATGGAAGCATCAATGTTTTACACAAGTTTTAACATATGCTATATACTATTGGATCAATGCTCTTCTGTCAATTGAGACTAAATCTGACATATGCCATTTCCAAGGTTCATTTTTTATGCATGTCAAATTTATTTCAACCATTAAAAAATGCATTGATCTAGTGACTCTAATTTTTATCCCAATTTGTGTAAAAATGTTGAGATGATATATCGACATTCACTTGGTCCTTTACCGTGTAGGTGGTACTTTTGCACTGTATTCGTTAATTTGTCGGCATGCTAAGGTCAGTCTTCTTCCAAATCAGCTTCCTTCTGATGCCCGTATATCAAGCTTCAGACTGAAGGTGCCATCCCCTGAACTGGAGAGATCACTAAAAATCAAGGAAAGACTTGAGACTTCACTGACTCTGAAAAGGCTTCTTTTGATGTTAGTACTTGCTGGTACTTCTATGGTGATAGCGGATGGGGTTATTACGCCGGCAATGTCAGGTTCTTAAAGATTTTTTTTTCCTTTTATGCTTATGCTTCGGATTGTATCACTAATCAAACAAGAAAAAGCTATTCTAGATGGATTTTTCATTGGTATTTATGTATTTATCTTTGTTAGTGCAGTAATGTCAGCTGTTGGTGGTCTAAAGGTCGGAGTAGCTGCAATTAAGCAAGGTATTTCAAATTTTGATCAACTTTAAATTTTTTATTTTATACTTTTGGATGGATATCTATTAAGTTTTGTTTTTTAAGAGTATATTGTTTCTTGTTTATAAATATATAGTTGTCAACAGACTTATAACTATAAGTCCCAAGGGTTTGGCTTATTGGTAAGTAGCCCTTGGCCCCATCATTGAGGTCAAGGGTTCTAATTCTTTTGGGGCCAGCTTCATGTGACCCAGCTACCAAGCATTTAGCATGTGGATGTAGCCCACAATATAAGAACTCTAGTGAACAAAGAAAAGGCGAGGGATTTCTAGGTTATTAAAAAAAAAAAAAAAAGAAGACATAGTTATAAGCTTTTCTAATGTTCACTTTCTTTGATTTTTGGGTTATCAATATATATATATATATATTTTATTATAAGCTTTTCCAATGTTCCCTTTCTTAATTTAACGAAATTTATTATATATAACGTCAGGGTTAGCAACAGTGTAGGCCTCTCTCCTTCTAGGGCTTAAAGGACTGGGGTGTTGCTTTGTTAATGGTCCAATGAGTGTGTTATACCAAGGAGATACGGTAAATCATTTTAGCAAATCATTGTGGTCAAGGTTTGTGGATGGTGTGGAAATGTTTTTTGTACTAATCTTTGGTTTGACACAAGAAGTGGTTATAAATATGTTTGTAGAAAGGGTCTTTGTAACACCCTAGGCAAACCACATTGGCAAAGCGCGGGAGAAATGCTGGGTATATATGTAAGCATGCTCCGACCCCTAGTGAGGCCTTTTGGGGCTTAAGCCCAAAAACAAAACCGTGAGGACACTAAGCGCCACAAGCCTGGGGGCCACCTCTTGAAGTCCAAAACGGACAATATCACTAGTGGGCTGGGCTGTTACAGTCTTTCTATTTTTTTGGAGTAACATGGAACAATAATGTGTATTTGTTAATACTTTTTGATTAACCAATACAAATAATGCATATGAAATTTTGAATTGCTCAAACATCCTGATTATACCATTTATAAGCCTAGAATTTGATTTGAAATTATATTAAACAGAAGTATCTTTTAAAAATTCATGTGATGAATGTTTATTGATTTCTGATTAATATGAAATTTACACATCATTGGATGATCAACATAGGAAGTCTAATTGGTTGGTAAGATGTGTATCCTAAATAAAAGTTATTGAGTAGTACTAACAAGAAACATAACAAATTGACTTTTGTTGTTAATGAACAAAACAAGTTGACTTTTGTTGTAAATGAATTGCTTCTTAATTATCTTTTATAAGCCTCTTTTTCCTAGGGCAGTAGCTAATGATCTCGTGGTCCACAAAATTTGATTGAGGCAAACTAGTAAACTTTTCAAGTTAATTAATTTTGCCTTTTTTTTTTTTTGTGTTTGCAGATCAAGTGGTGATGATTTCGGTTGCATTTATCGTAATTTTGTTCAGCGTACAAAAGTTTGGGACAAGCAAAGTGGGAATGGCTGTAGGCCCTGCTTTATTTCTATGGTTTTGTTCTCTTGCTGGCATTGGGATCTACAACCTTGTTAAATATGATACTAGTGTCTTGAGGGCATTTAATCCTGTGCACATATATTTCTTCTTCAAGAGAAACTCAACTAAGGCCTGGTATGCCCTTGGGGGTTGTATTCTTTGTGCAACAGGTAAACATACCAATCTAGGAATACTTCGATAGGGTTTGTTTCTTCTTCTAAAATTCGAGTTAGCTCTGAATAATGTCTTTGCATATGAGTGTAAGTTTTTTTTATTTTAAACAGAAACATCGGAAAATAACAATGACGATAACGAAGAAATAACAACTATAATGCTAATGCTTGAGGTTCCAAGGGATGGAGCCTTCGAGGGCCCAGAGGTGGCACATACTGCCACTGGACTTGAAAACATTTTGACACAGCCCTTTTGTTTCTTGATCCTTTCTGTTCTTATTTATTCATCTATTTTTAACTGATCTAGTTCCCAGCCCTTTTTTTGTCTAGTGCAAAACCTTTTCAATTCAACTTACCCCTTTCCCTTTTTATCAACATTATATCAGTCCACTTAAAAATCTATTAATTATATTTCAAACTCATATAAATCAAACCTTATGATCAATCCTCCACATTGCATGAAAATAAAAGATAATAAAATGTTATCTACTAATATCAGGTATGATTTTAATCCTTGAGGTCCTACTTTAATACATTTTATAGTTTTAAGTAATTATTACATAAATTGCTTTTTTAGATTACAAGGAAATAGAAAATAAAAAGTAAAATCATTGTTCTCTGTATTAATTAGGTATTAATACTTTATAAATTGAATCATATTGATAGAAAAACTATTATAATTTTTTCTTTAAAAAAAAAAAATTAGTCTATTAACAGGATTGTAAGAGTGATTTACGGACATAATACGAACTAACTTTTAGTTTATGATCATGACTTATACTGTCATGTACTCGGGCATTAGATATGAAATCAAGGAACCTCTTCATTTTGGGAATGTTAAACACTATGGTTTTTAGTGTTATGGTCATCAAATTAATTTAACTCTCTCTCTCTCTCTCTATTCATTTTTTATTTTTTTTTAATTTTGTTCTTTCAGTCGATGGTTTCATATTAGATCATTGATTGTTGATGGACAGATTCATGTTTATGTTTTTAGTTCATTTTAATTTTGATTACCTTGCTATATGTGATGATCTTAAATCTTATAGCACATGGAATATTGCCTTTAAAATAAGCATAAATATCTTTTCTGATTGGTATTAATATTTGTTGCTAGCTTGAAGCAATGGCCCCTGTTGGTTGTCTTTCTTGTTTTTGGTTGTGATTCGATAAGTCATGTTCCTTATTAAATGCTTGAGCATCTTTAGTTGGAATTTAAATTTCCTTAGTATATGATATGTTTTGGAACGTTCTTGTAATATAGTCATTAGAAGTTAAGTCATGATGTATTTCTAATTGAAAATGCATATTTTGACGTATTTTTATCTGAAAGAAATGGGGTAGAAGAGACTGCAAAGATTTAGGGAGGGTCTGATTGTCTTATTGATGTACAAATGAGATGGATGATGAGGTTCTTCACTAAGGAGAGATTTAGGAGGCTTAAATATGAAATCATGAGTGAACTCTTAACATAATATGCATGATGGATGGTATTCCAGACAGAATATGCACAGACCAGCAATATCATAGAAAGGGGAAAGGATTCCAGCGTTTTTAGATTTTATTTATATATGATGAGTTTTGAGAACGTTCTTGTAATGTAGTCCGAAACAGTTCATATTTTAATTTTGCGAGAGAAAGAGCAGAGATAGAGAGGAACCTTATCGCTAGTATTTTAGTTTGAATGGTTCTCTCTGTTTGCTGAAAGAGGTTTAAAAAAAATCATTTTATTTTATTTTATTTTATTTTTTATCCTTTTCTTCTCCATCACAAGCAGCATTTATTAGAGGTAGAAAAGTTTTGGATGAAATTTCAATAGCAAATGAAATACTGGAGGTTAGAAAGAAGAAGAGGGAATGGTGATTAAAAATTTTGACTTTCAGAAGGCATATGATCATGTAGATTGAATTTCTTTGACTATGTCCTAAAGGTAAGGGTTTTGGCTATTGGAAGTTGGCTGCTGAAATATTTAGGTCTTCCTCGCAAATAACCAAGATCTTTGAGCTTTTTGGATGTGAAAGCAGAAAAATCTTTACTAGTATGATTAGTACTTGAATTTCTATTGAATTTTGGTTTGGAATTTGACACTGATTTTCCCATTATCTTTTCTCTTATGATTGCTACTTTTGGAATTTTTTTCAGGTTCGGAGGCTATGTTTGCAGATCTTTGCTATTTTTCTGTGCGATCAGTTCAGGTAGAGATGCTAGGAAATAATATTACCTGGATTGTATATTATTACATATCACTATGTAATATCTTAGTGCACTTTGGTGATTCTCTTCTCTATTCAATTTTGTTCTGATTGCTACAATACTAATGTACCTGATAGTGGTTCGTTGCAGCTTACATTTATGTTTCTCGTCTTTCCTTGCCTTCTGTTGGGTTACTTGGGTCAAGCGGCTTACCTTATGAAAAATTATGATGGAGCTACGCAATCTTTTTTTTATTCAATTCCAAGTAAGCTCCACTTGCTACTTCATCTATCAATGGTACTAGTTTTCCATGTTGTCGGATGCTTTTATTTTCAGCTGTACCCTGGAGTTAGGGCTAATAACCTTTTTATGTTTGGGCTAATAACTTTTTTATGTTTTACTGTGAAAACATGAACGAATTGTATTACCTTTATTTTTGTTTGTCTTTTTGCCTTTTTTGTTTCATTGAGTTTGATGTTGACTCATTTTAATAAGAAAAAATGAAATAAATTTTGATTAAATAAATTTACCTCTATATTTTTATTTTGTGAAGTGATTTTTCAATAGATTGATATATATCTATTATTGTAAATCTTTATTATAAATATATTATATCATTAATAACAATATGATAGATTAAAGAATTTAAAATTATATTATACTACTGGATAATATAGGATGGATATATGAAATTTAAAATTAAAATAATTAATTATACAATAATGTTAATAAACTATTTTAGTATGATATTATTTCATAGAAAAGAAATTTTTTGGTTGGAGAGAATAGGAGTAAAATGTTAAAGAGATCATTGTAGTACAATGTAGGCGCTATTAATTCTATTTTAAATATTCATGTAATGAATAGTTGATTTCTTAAATTAAAATCTATGTATTTTAATTATTTATTAAAATTATTAAATTGAAATAATGCGTAAAAGTGATGTAGCAAACAATGGCATGGTATGGGAAAATGAAGGGATGATGTGAATGGGTTAATTCCATTATATTTTTGCCATGTGGAAGGATATTAGTTTCCATTGTATTCCACTCACCTTTTCATGTGTGTTTACAAAATTACCCTTGTCAAGTTAAAGTTAATGGTAGAATTGTTGATTAATTCCAAAGGAGTTTAATGTATTTAGCCCTAAATTTAGGGCATAGATAAAATAATCCCTGTTAGATTTATGTGGTTTAGAGATTTATTAATATTATTTTTCATCATGGCATATTCGTATATGCGAAATATTTTTAAGTTTGTTCTTGTCTGCAGGTGGTGCTTTCTGGCCTGTCCTCCTCATTGCTAACATAGCTGCATTAATTGCAAGCCGGGCAATGACAACAGCAACATTTTCATGTATAAAACAATCAACTGCTCTTGGTTGTTTCCCTCGTCTCAAAATCATCCATACTTCACGAAAATTCATGGGCCAGATTTATATCCCGGTTATCAACTGGTTTTTGCTGGTTGTATGCCTCGTGTTTGTTTGCTCTATCTCAAGCATTACGGAGATGGGAAATGCATATGGTAATACTTCCTTTCTGTCCAATTAGATGTTATTATTATGATTTTTTTGTTTTTATTTTTATGATTGTCATTAATATAATAAATTCTTTGGATGAGAAGCAAAAACACTTGATTTAGTAATAGTGAATTTTGCAAGGAGGCAAACAACTAGATAACTTCAGATCAAACTGAAGGCCTATGAAAAGATCAACATACAGGTGTATACTTAAAAACTATAAAAATTAGCATCAACAAAATTGTTGTCATGCCATCAAACTATAAATAACAGCTGAGTAACTGAGAATTAACCCAAATTTCTGAAATGAATAGTTTAAAGAAAATGAAGTATACTTGAAACTTTTTTGTGAACAAGGAAGAAAGCAAGCTATTATTTGAACTCTGTTCACAAAAGATTAGTGTGTCTTACTAATTTTTTTTAGCTCCTTTTATTTCTTTTAATTTTTTTTAGATCCTTTTATTTCTTTCTTCCCAAATTACTCTAAACATAGAGCAGCATGATGCTAGGATGACCACTATAGTTTGTCTGCATTGAGTAGTTAGGACTATGATGTTAATCTTATTTTCTGCGTGTTTTTCAATTAGACAGATTTAACAAAATGGTGCCTCTAGGAATGCTTGCCCTATACATAAGCAACCATGTGCACAAACCTTTACATACAAAACTGTGAAGGAAAAAGAAAAAGTCCATAATTGCATACAAGCCACAACATACCCACAGTTGGCCTCCTAGAGCAGGTAGTGCATGACTATGATGGATAGGTGAGCATAATGTTTGTGTGCACAGAATGAAGAATCTCACTTTTAGTCAAAATTACGTCATACAGTGGCTTCAGGACACAAGACATGATAGTCACTCAGTCCATCTCACAAGACAGTCACATTTCCTTTCTAGAGTTGAGCAAATGCAGCTTATGGGATTTTGTTGTGGTTTTTGTTATCATTTACTCTTTATGCAGGGAGATAAAACTTCTGAGATTGAGGTCATAATTATTGGGACTAGATTCAAGTTTAAGGATAAATGATTACTTGTTGGGGTGTGATATTAATTTAGATAGAGTATTGCTTTGGACAGTTTGTTGAACTTTAACCAAACGATTTGATGCTTTATGTTCTATAAGGACATTCTGGAAGAATACTAGCTTATGTCACATTAAATACTGTTTCATCTGTTTCTGTCTGCAAACAAGTTTGTTCAAATCATCTTTCATATTTTTGGTGTTATATTGAGTTATTCGTCAAGGATTGTCACCTTTGTTAAGCTGCCACATTTTGTACTAAATTGAAATAAATTATTCCTATTTATGTGCGAGTTGATGTATATGTTTTTTGCTTTCTTGTTATCAATGCTAGAACATATCTTTCTGATTTTGATTGTCTTTAACAGGCATTGCCGAGGTGGGAGTGATGATGATGACAACAATTTTGGTGACGATTGTTATGCTTCTTATATGGCAGATAAACATAATAATTGTGCTAAGTTTCGTGGTGTTTTTCCTAGGGCTGGAGCTGATATTTTTATCATCAGTCTTGGGTAGTGTTGGGGATGGAAGTTGGATAATATTAGTTTTTGCTGTAGTTATGTTTTTCATAATGTACATTTGGAACTATGGAAGCAAGCTGAAGTACGAAACTGAAGTAAAGCAAAAGCTGTCTATGGATTTAATGCGGGAACTGGGTAGCAACCTTGGGACAATTAGAGCTCCAGGAATTGGCTTACTCTATAATGAACTGGCAAAGGGAATACCAGCTATTTTTGGCCATTTTCTGACCACTCTTCCGGCAATCCACTCCATGATCATATTTGTTTGCATTAAGTATGTTCCAGTTCCTGTAGTGCCACAAAGTGAAAGGTTCCTTTTCCGGCGTGTCTGCCCAAAAAGTTACCACATATTTCGATGCATTGCCCGGTAAATGCTCTATTCCTGCAAGTTGGGAACAGTCATTATTAGGTTGGGTTTTTCATGTAAGGTCGCTGATAACTTTAAAGACTTTGCCTCACCTTTAATTCCAAATGGTTCAATGACCATTGCAAAGGATATTGCAGTTATAAATGGGGGAAGTTAAGCCTGAAATTTTCATCTTTCCAAATATGTTATTTAATTTTAGTGCTGTAGAAGTGAGCACCTGGCTGGAGGATGTTGAGTTCATTTACATTATTCTCCTGTGTTTTCTTTTTAGATTCGGCCCTAGTTTGCCTTGTTTACTCTGATTAGATTGCCTTAAAAATTCAATTTGATGACTGTTTCAGTTATGGCTACAAGGATGTGCGCAAAGAAAATCACCAGACATTTGAGCAGTTACTGATTGAGAGCCTTGAGAAGTTTATCCGTCGGGAAGCCCAGGAACGACAATTGGAAAGTGACGGGGATGATGATAATGATTCTGAGGATGAATTATCTTGTTCAAGAGTTCTCATAGCTCCCAATGGAAGTGTCTACTCTCTTGGTATTCCTCTCCTGGCTGATTATAAGGACAAAACTGAGCCGGTTTCACAACCAAGCACCTCCAAAGAAGTGAAGCCTGAACCTTCAGACTCTTCATCTTCAATTTCTGATGCGGAACAAAGTCTGGAGAGGGAGCTGTCTTTTATCCGCAAAGCTAAAGAATCTGGGGTTGTTTATCTTCTTGGCCATGGTGATATTAGAGCAAGGAAGGATTCCTGGTTTATTAAGAAGCTAGTCATAAATTACTTCTATGCTTTCTTGAGAAAGAATTGCCGGCGGGGGATCGCAAATCTGAGTGTGCCCCATTCGCATCTTATGCAGGTTGGAATGACATACATGGTTTAGTTGTCGATTTTGCTTCAAGGAGAGGGCGGATCTTAAGGCACTGTGATAACAAAATGTTCAAAGCAGGTGCTTGATTCGATGCAAGTTATATCCATGAATTCACACGCTTATCCTATTCCTTGATTTGCCTGGCTATTTGAATCTGCCAAGCACTGAATCTTTTTCTGTCTTTTTTCCACCACATTGATCAAGAAGTTTTGTAGGCTTTCACTTCTCAGGTTGATTTTAATGTATTCATTTTTATTATCACGACAGATTGATAAGGAAATTGCCTTTTGTAATTACCATGTTTTAAGTGATGTGAATGTGATTTATCATTATTCTACTTTCACTTCAAAAGGGCTGCTCAAAATTGTTTACTATGGCCTTGCCCTTTTATCAGAGATGAAGAAAAAAGGTTGACATTTCAGCGCTCTGTACTGATTACACTGTATTGATACCTCGTTCAAATTCTGGAGAAAAGAAAAAACATCAGAGAATTTCATTTTTCACTCTTGATTGTTTTTGTTCGTATTCTGGAAAATGCAAAATTTGATATCAATGTGACAACCACACGTGTTTAACTTCAGGTTTTATATTTTCTTTCGGACTTGAGGCTCATAACAGAAGAGTTTGTCATTTCCATGTTTTCTGGGGCTATTAGCTCGTATGTATAGTGTTATAGACAACTGCAAATGGGAAGAAATCTTAAAACTGTAAATAAGTAAAAAATGAACAAAATGAGTATCGTTAGGGCAATGTTAAACTAACGAGGGTAAACACAATTTTGTTTGATTTTGCTATTTGCTGTAATTGGTAATAGATATGGCAATAGAGATACAAAAATTAAGTGTGCGAGAGAGATGATCCAGGCGTCAGAAGATTGAGAGATATGTACATGAAATGATTTTAAATGGAAAAAAGTAAAAAAAGATATAAGATGTTGAATACAAGATGAAATGTTCAAATCATAGATCTAGCATTCCTCAAACTAGTTATTATGTGCAATATTGTTGTGTTTTTCACACTTAGAAGTAGCGAAAAAGAGAAAAGGAATCATTAGGGAATGTTCTTCCCTAACACGTCATATTGTGCACTTGCACCCGTATGTGCCATAAGAAGGCAAACATGAGTGAGCAACTCTCCACCTCTCCCAAGTTGTTGGCCATGCTCTTTCCAATCACAATGACTTGCAGCATACATCAATATTTCTACCCACACTTCACATATCATATCCCACTTTTTCCCCAAATTCCAATCATCCTTAGATTCCAGCGATTGCAAATTTGAAACGAGTAACATTACTGATTCTAATACCGACATTTTTTCATCTTCATTGGATTTAAACGCTGGTTTTCTTTCAAACAAAAGCTTGCAAGCTTCACTTTTCTTGTTGGTGATTTTATTCCTTTCCAACTTGAGCAAACGTAAGGCCTCATGACAGGTTTCCCTAAACCTTAACTCACCAATTCCTTTAGGTATCATAGATGGACAAAAGAGTAGAAGATACAGCATGTAATTTGATAAGCATCTACTAATCTTGCATCTTGGATTAAGATCATCAATAGCTTCTCCATGTCTATCTAAATCTTGATAGTAACAAATTTCAGTAGCTATATGCCAAATGAGAAGGCTTTCATCAAATTCTCTTTTTGATGTATACCAATTTTGTTGAGAAAGATCAATACTATACTTATCTTCAAGCACATGATCACCTCTACGAACCAATATACTCTTCCCTGATTGATCCAAAAGAGGACTTAAAAGATCACGAGACTCTAGACGGGTGTTTTCTATCTCTTTATGTATAATTTGTAGCAAATCAAGATTCACATCTGCTGAAGTCAAATACTGGGACCTCTCTAGAAATTTGTTTACATTGAGTAATTTTTGAATTCCAAAACATTTGAAGAAGTTGGATGTCATTTCTTTCAGGCAATAACTTAGTAGGTTGAACTGTCCCATTGAGGCTGCCCACCTTTTATGATTGATCAAAAGTGATTGATATTTAAGATATTTGGCACCATAACCGGCATGCTCTTCATTTCTGAACTTGACTAACAAAATTAGATTAGTCCAGTCTGAGCAAAAATGTAACATGAGCGTGTAAACCTCCAGAACAATAGCTCCAGCTAGCAATAAATAAGTTATGGAGATTTCAATCAATGAGTAATGATGGATGTCAATGATTACCGAGAAGACAACTAATGTAGATATTGAAGAACAGAAGCTGACACAACGAAGAAAGATTCCCAATCGAGAATAAACAATGGTTGCCTTGGTGTAGAGCACATCGTACATGAAGCCTAGCTCAATTGACACAAGATTGAAAGCTTCTTTTGCTGACTTTTGGTCAAAGATTTTAGTGCTCTTTGTCACCTCAAGGTTAGAGAGAACTAGGCCTGCAAATAAATGTGAGAATCTCTTGAAAAGAAAATGAGCTTCATGGAGTTCATGTAAACCAATATACTGTAGTGGATTCTCTGTATCTTTTTTCATGAGTGCTCTAATTAAACTTGGACTAGGATCAATAGTTGAAAGTAAGGAATCTCTAAAACGTTGGATGCTTGAAGACCAAAGTACAAAAGTCCTCTCTCCATATTTAATGACTCCAGCAATAAAAACTGGGATGGCTATAAATTTTAGGGCATTGTTGCTCCCGGATTTTATGAAGATGTAAAATGCCACTGCAACTTGTACCACAAGCCCAAGAAGGTGCCTTAACCACAACTCATTGTCTTCTAAAGCGTAAGCTGTTATGGTATCTGGACCACCAAGATGCAAGAGAAGAAATGGAGCCCAAAATTCCAGCAGGTTGTAGCTTGCTGGTTTTGGAGAATTATGATCCCCAGAATCTCCTTGGATGGTGGCCAGATTTCCTAGGGCAACAGTTGCTGCCCAATCTGCTGCTAAGTAAGCCGACCACACAAGAATTTTTATCCAACTTTCTGCAATGTATTTTCTTCGAGAACCAAATAAGATGAGGAGGATCTGGAAAGAAAGGCTAAGTAAAACCAATACTCGAATTTCCCATCCACTCCAAATTTGCATTACTTTTTCCGCGGAAAATTGCATGGCTCTCCTATGAATTTTTATTTCTCGAAATTCAAACTGCAAGCACGTAAATAGTTTTAAAATAACATTTGATATGATATAATACTAGTGCTAAAAATTCTACAGGTTTTTAGCAAAGAATTGAAATTAAATTTTGAAATATATGGATATTAAATATTCTTAACTATTTGTGAAATGTTGGCCCTAACTACGTAATTCTATAATGTGCTCAATAACAATCACTAATATCAAAGTAATCATTGGAAGACTATCTATAAGACTATGAGAGTGATTGTTCCGGCTTCTCTCCTTGCTAAAAAAGTTTTTTTTTTTTTAATACCAAAAACTCTTTTTAAAAAGAGTTCTTTTATGGGTGATTAATAAAGTTCTTTTATATCTAATAGGAGGAGAAAGACTTACACGTAGAGGTGGCAATTCGTATTCCCGTGTCATATTAAGTTAAAATACAACAAAAAATTAGCCCAACATGAAAACCTCCTATTTAATATTCGTGTCAAACAAGTCCAACACGAACACGATACGATTATTACATGGGTAACACGACATGACACGCCAACACAAATAAAAAATAGTTCATTTCCGTGTCAAACACAAATATGATCCTTCTTACACGATTATGATAAGTTTATATGATTGACACAATTTACACATTTAACCTGTTTGCACATTTATTATGATTATAACACATTTGACACGATTATAACACAATTATAATTTAAAAAGTTACAACAAATAGCCTTCATCTACAATTCAAAGTTCAAAATTAAATAGATAATCATATCAAATATTTTATTCATATCATAAACATGGTTGAGTTATAAACGGGTTCGTGTCTATAAAGGAATTCGTGTTATTAAATGGATTTGTGTTATAAAGGGATTCGTATCATTCGTGGGTTGAAGTCCTCAACATGAACATGACACAATTATTAAACTGGTAGAATTATTTAACACGAACATGACATGAATATGATTAATTAAGGTCAATCCAAACCTACTAATTTCGTGTCGTGTTTGTGTTTCATATCAAAAATTGCCACCCCTACTTACATGGGACATGCTCACTAGGTTATCTTGCTCATTTGATGAGCCTATCATTAAGGGATGGCATACTACCATGGAAGAATAAAAAAATGGAATAACTAACTTAAGAAAAATTAGGAAATTGAATCAACTCAACATTGATAATTGATTTTTTTTTTTAAATAGCAGTTACTAAGCATATGATATAATATAAATGGTTAGGCATACCACATCAACAAAGTGACATGGTATGCCAGACTGACCTAAGCATTTTTCCTACTATGAGAAGCCTAAATTTGAGGCTTTTCCAATGAACTCTGTTTGAGATTTTTTAAAGTGACAAAGAATGCATTTGTTTAGGCTTTCTATTGGCTAAAAAAGCTTTTTTAATGTTAAGAAAAGCTTATGGAGGATTAAAAAAACTATTTTATATCTTCCAAGAGAAGTCGAAAATTAAAGCTTTTGGGAAAAGCTTTTTTTTGGGTTTTTTTTTAAGTTTTAAAATGTCAAATATGTCCTCATTTAATTCTAAGTATTTTACCCTTATAACAAAACTCTATTTTGGTAATTTAATTATATCAAGTTCTTTTATATTTATCCCATCAAATAACCAATAACTTTTAATAAAAATTTTACTTTGAGAAACTTTACTAAAAAAAGATTTACTTCAATAGGATCAACTTGAAGAAGCGGAAAAAAACAGGCCCAAAATATCAAAGATAACCTTCGTTTAATTTTAAAGTTTTACCTTATTCTTTTGATGTAGGACCCATTAGATTATAATTAGAAATAAAATTAAGGTTTTCTATTTGATTTGAGGTATTTTAATAAACAAGGGATTTTGACTTCCTAAGTTGGAAGTAATTCTAATTTGAGTTATTTTCTAATTAATATTTTACTATATTATTTAGAATTTATTTACGGTATTTTCTAGTCTAGTTAGAATTAGATTCTATTTCCTAGATAAAGTATATTTTTTAGTCAAGTTATATTTGTTAGCAATATAAATAAGTGTTACAAGTTATTTTATTTCTTAGATTATTGAATATGGATTTATGATGTTTTAGTTAAAAAAGTATTTTCTCTCTCAATTTCATTCTATTTCTCCACAAATTTTATCTATTATTTCTCCAATTTCCTCGGTGTACTTCTCCCTCTCTTTCTTTTAATTTGAAGAACCTCATTCCTCATCATTTGGTATTAGAGTGTGGTTTGATCCCCCCTTGTACTAGTTGTCATTTATTTTTTTTGTTCAACCCCTAAACTCTAAATTCCTATCACCATCAATTAACTTTACCCTAATTTCGTCTCACATCACCCATAAAACTTTGCCCTAAAAAAAAAATCAACCAAAGTTACTGTTGATCATACTGTCACTATTTGCCATTGATCAGAGTTGATCGACATTGTTTGCAACGCCGCCACTACCATCAGAATCTTCTCATCATGATCTACAATCTGTCCTTTAGTACCAATTTTAAAATTTTCATCATAAAGGTGTCAAAACGTCATATAAAGTTTTGTTTATAGCCCTCAAGGTTTTGGTTTGTTTTAGTTTAGCCCTCAATGTTTTAGAATTTTGAGTTTATCCCTGATTCGTTTAGGCCAGTATATTCTTGATTCCTGTCAATTTAGTCCCTACGACCAACTATCTTCACCATAGTTCACCCTCAATCGAACAATCTAAAGCACTTCAACCTAAAACACTCTAACAAATGCTCTTGATGATGCAAGACTTATAAAAGAGAATGAACCTTAGAATGGACATTAGGATGGATGCATTAGAGGCCAAGCACCAACAAATGGACCAAACCCTCAAATATATCCAATCTCAACTAACACAACTCCTTGCACGACTATAACAAAATCTAAAGAATAAACCTTTGAAGGATGAAATTACGACTGAAGATGCATGTGATGACTCCAGTGAAGATGATGACGCAAGTGAGATTGATCTTGGAAATGGGTATGAATATAAAGATGATATTGATATCAAGGGTGATATGAATTCTAAGGATGACATGAAACCTATTTGTGAAGTCGTGCCTATGATTGAAAAAGATCCTACTGAAATCCTACATTCATCACAAGTGGTTGATTTCATAGGTTGTGGTTCACATTTGTGTTCATCTACTTCTATCTACGGGTCAACATCTTCAGTAGAGTCTTTCATGGTAAGCATCGTTGCTTCCTCGTCAAAGGACATTGACACATCATCAAAAGTTCAGTCATGTATGCCTATGTTATTCATTTACCAAGAGAAGATTTGGATTGACACCTCTTCAATGTTCCTACAAGACAAGACATCACATTTCCTTATGTATTGGTGACTTCATCCTTGACAACTCACTTGGAGTCGAGTTCTTTCAAGTTAGAAAAAATTGATGTAGGACCCATTAGATTATAATTAGGAATAAAATTATGGTTTTCTATTGGATTTTAGGTATTTTAATTAATTAGGGATTTTTACTTCTTAAATTGAGAGTAATCATAATTTGAGTTATTTTTCTAATTAATAATTTACTATTTTATTTAGGATTTATTTATAATATTTTTTAGTTTAGTTGCAATTTGTTTCTATTTCTTAAATAGATTCTATTTCCTAGTCAAGTTATGTTTATCAGTTCTATAAATAAGTGTTATAAATTATTTTATTTCTTAGATTGTTGAATATGGACTTCTGATCTTTTAGTAAAAAGATTATTTTCTCTCTCAATTTCACTCAATTTCTCCCCAAATTTCTTATATTATTTCTCCCATTTCCTCTGTTTGCATCTCCCTCTCTTTCTTGTAATTTGAGGAACCTCATTCCCCGTCATCTTTCCTTAATATAAAGCTCCTTTTAAGCAATTCAATTATAAGTGCTTCTATATTTATCCAATCAAACAACCAATAGCTTTTTGATAAAAGCTCTATTTGTAAAAGATTTACCCCAATAAGATCTACTCTTATAAGTTGTATTAGCAGAAGCCGAAACAAACAAACCCTACATAATCTTTTTTGGAAAAAGAAATCAATGTTTAGCTACTAAAGGCTAAGGAATGTTCAACCTATGAATATTTTTTGGCCTCCTATAGACAAATGTCACTCTTATACCTTGTAATACTTATAGTTGTATATAGTCTAACAGGAGTTCTAGACGTATAACCTATATACAATTCAAGCTTTACAACCTAATGTGGCAGTTTAAATGGTAAAAATTCACTGGAAGAAGAAAAAAAGAAAAGAATGAGGAAGTTACATCTCCAATAGGACTTTCCCATATAGACTGTCATCAGGTTCTAGAGTTTGGATTATATAAAGGCTATAAGTCTAGCAATACTGATAGTCTAATAGATAGTCTTTCATAAATCATTTTGTAATCAACAATGTTGTTAAACACACAGTGGATCTAGTGACTGACCTCAATCATTGTCCAAGGATTGGCTGAGACCAACTTTTTATTTTTAAATGAATTAAACATAATAAATTAAAAACATATAAATTTTTATTGTAATTTTATACATTTAGTTTTCTAAAAATTTAGATAAATTAGTCTACAAAATTAATTTTGTATATATATATATATTCAGTTTTTTTATACTTAATAACTATTTATTAAATACTTTTATTTTTTAATATTAATTATAAATATCTTGAATGAAATAAATTATCATATAGTTTTAAATATTATAGTGTATAAAATAGAAATATGTAGTTGCTAAATTTACAAGGGCAAATATATAAAAGATTAAAGTTAATAGATTCCACTCAACATTTTTTTTTGTTTAAAATGTGAGTTTAAAAAAATCATCAATATATTGAATTAAGACCTAATTAGATTTAAGTGCTGTTAAAATCTATGTAAACTTAAGTTAGAAAAAATAAAATAAAACAATTAGTGTCCTATAATTTAAAAAAAAATTATGAAATTCGGTACAATTATTTTACAGTATGTGTATAATGAATGCGTAAAAATTTCATAATATTACAAATCAAGGAATGTTTATCATTTATTCTTGAAGTAAGAGAGCATTAGTTTTGGAATACGATGTCAGAATTGATGATGAGCCCTAAGACAAAACTCATATGAAGAACTTTTTGACTCTAAAGTATTGAGAAATTTTTAATATTAGTTTGTATGGGTGTCTACCTTGTCTTTATAAAATTCTAGATGATGAGGGGATAATTTATGTAGAAGGAGATAATAGTCATTATCAAGCATCAAGAATTCAGAGTATTTTAGACAAAAATAAAATTAGGGTTGTAACTGACAGTTATAAGTAGAAATTTTGCCATCTGAGTAAGGAATCATTGCAAAAATGTTCTGTTGAAAATAAAAATGTTGCAATAAAAAATTTTAATGATGAGAATTATAATGATTCAAGAAAATAAAGTAATATAAAGGGTAAAAGAAAGGTTAAGCTCCTGGTTTTACATGCAGATGAGACTTTGTAATATAAAACTAAATAAATAAATAAAATCTTCAACCATGTACTCCATTCAACACTAGTCCACTCATTTATATCAAAACATTGTTCAGTTAAAGTCCACCTAAATATGATGTATTTAGGTTATAAAATTTAAATTTACCTTCTTCTTTGACATCATGTTAATTCTCTATCCGTTAATGCTTCACTATAAATATGACTTGAAATATGTGTGTGTTTGCTTCCTAAATCAACGAAATATATACAATTGTTTATCAACTAATTAATCACACCACAAGGAGCTTATGCATATATACATATGTCGATAAAAAATGGCAAGCGGTAAAGGGCATACGGATATCAACATTTATAGAATATTAAGTTAGATAATTTCTCATGACAAGCACTAAAGATTTAGATAAGATGGCCCATAATTAAAATTTTATAAAAATTAAGTCCATAAAAATTAAAAAAAAAATCCTATACACTCTTAACATAAAATCATGAAGATAAATCACTTACTTGGAAGAAGAAATTGCGCCCAAGGAGGGCTTATTATGTTGTTGTCCAAACCAATAAGTGATATAATCAGGCAATCTTATATGTATGGAGGAAAAAGAAAGGTACGAGAGAAGTTAACCAAAAGTGTAGCATGGATTATCCCAAGTAAAGAATAACTTCTTGAGGAGAGAAAGAATCATTGGATGAACTATAAACTAGATTTTAACTAATAAATGAATTGGTGAGACTTGGATCAAGGTATATCTAGAGTGGGGATAACTTTGAAAGATAATTCAAAGTATGAATTATTTTAATTTATTAAAGAATAACTTGGACATTGACGATAAGAGTTAGTACTAATTAAAAGGTTTAAAGCCTCGTATGTAAATTTTAATAAATTGAATTTTTTATTTATTGTTCAAATAAATATATTTAAAAAGTTCAAATCATTTTGTTAAAAATATGTTCTTGATCCATTAGTTGCAAAATTATTAGTGAAAGTTTTATATATTGGAGTTTTGTCATATTATATCCTCAACAAAATATAAAATTGTTTAATATTTTTGTGTCGTCATTAATTAGTACTGATCTCTAATTGGAACAACTTTTTTACTTTTATTTTTTAAAAAAGAAAATCATTTTGGCATATGTAATTCCTATAGATCTTGACGGAACAATTTTCTTCTTGACTGAGCTTAACGGATAGTATATGATGGGATGACTAGGTAAAAAAGAAACTTTATTTGGAGAAAAGAAAAGAATAAAGCTCTAGGTTTTTATCTTATTTTTTAAGTTCATCTATAAGATGCCATATTGAGAAGGAAGTTAATTACTATATCAATTTTGTCTTTTTTTTTTAAATATCGAAAACTTATAATTGAAAGATTTTAATATAAAAACTTAACTCCTAAACTGAAAAGTAATTAATACTTAACTAAATTCTAATGTCTTTTATTCAAATTGATGCGTACTTTAGTTCCATTATTTTATGTAAATGTTCATAACAGAGTAGCTACAATACGCGATAACAGGCATGATCTCACGGATCTCTTTGAGTTTCTATTACAGAAGAGAGAAAAGTTTCTGTAGAAAGAATTATCTTCTTGTTCATTGAAAAACTGGAAAAAGGTCCAGAACTTTAGGGTGAAGTGAAGGCTAAAAACAAAACTAACTTCCAGCTCACCAAAGAAATAACAAAAACGTAAAAGAATGAAATTCCTCTACTACCCTTTTTCTATTACCCCTCCAAGATGGAGAATGAATGTTATGAATTCCCATCTTGCTAAGTGAAAAAGCAAATTGCGCAGGAAAGAGTGTCTTAGTTAACAAATCTGCCACTTGGCGCTGTGAAGAGACATGGAGTGTTTTTAGATAGCCCTTCTGGATCTTTTTCCGCACTAAATGGCAATCAATTTTTATGTGCTTTGTCCGCTCATGACAAACCGGATTAGCTGAGATGTGCAAAGCTTCTTGGTTGTCACAAAACAAGATTGCTGGGTTCGGATGAGCAACATTCAGGTCACTGAGAAGAGAAAGCAACCACGTCATTTCACATGCAGCATTAACAGATCGGTATTCAGCTTCAGCAGAGGACCTGGACAAAATTTCTTGTTTCTTTGATTTCCAAGAAACTAATGTATCACCAATGAATATGTGAAAACCATTGATGGATTTCTGGTATCTAGACAAGAAGCCCAACTATAGTCTATGAAACCCTTCAATTCAACGATGGTGATGATGAGACGAAAAGACCTTGTCACACGGTGGCTTTCACATATTGCAGTACATGATGGACAACTTGCAACTGAGGAACCCGGGTACTTGCAAGGAATTGGCTTAGACGATTTACCATTTAAGATAAGTCTGGTCTAGTAATCACGAGGTACAAATGCTTCCTAGTGATTCGTCTATACTGAGATGGATCATCAAGTAGAGCACCCTCATCCTGAGAAAGTTTCACATTGGGATCCATGGGCGAGTTCTTGGTCTTATGGCCAAGACAACCAATGTCTGAAAGTAGCTACAGAGCATATTGTCGTTGACTAAAAGAAATGCCCGCATTAGATCTAGCAACTTTAAGCCCCAGGAAAATCTTTGAGTTTCCTAGATCCTTGAGTTTAAAATGATTGTCAAGAAAACTCTTGTGATCCTCTGCTTGTTCTGAATTATTGCTTGCTATGACAATGTCATCAACATAGACTAAGAAGGTAATGAATGAAGCACCAACTAGCAAGCATTACGCTTGAAAACTTAGAGAACCATTGTCGTGAGGCTTGCTTGAGTCCATATATCGACTTGTGAAGCTTACAAACCATATTGGCCAAAAAAGTCTCTCCCTCACGATGATAAACAGGCGGTAAAGACATGTAAACTCCTCATTTAAATCATTGTGAAGAAAGACATTATTCACATCAAGTTGGGTGAGGCTCCAACCATAAATTGTAGCTAAAGTTAGAAGAATTTTAACAGTGACTAGCTTAGCCACAAGGGAAAAAGTGACAATGTATTCAATGCCTTTTTGTTGAGTGTGCAGCCTTTGCTACTTGAAACAGCCCAATTTTTTTGGGCCCATTTACAAAAAAAGCTCAAACTATTTGAATTTTTATAATATCCAGCCCATTTCTCTTTTATTCAATTAATTATAAGACAAAAAAAAAAGAAAATAAAGAAAATTCCAGAGAAATGGAGAGAAGACAGATGGGAGAAGAGAGGAGAATGGGGGAAAAAGCCAAATTGAGGCTTGTGTGAAGAGAAAAACAAGGTAATATTTATAATTCCAATATAATATTAGGTTATTTTTGTATTTTTCATGCAAGAGGATTGAAATTAAAGGAGATGTTTAGATGTTTTAGAATTTTTAGAGAGAGAATCTAGAGAGAGAAGGAGGATCAAGATGGAATTAAAGTCTTGTTTAAGGTAATTGATCATTTTCTTGATGTGTTTATGGTTTGTTTTGGTGAATTTTAATGTTTAAAATGTTGAAATTAAATTTAGGGTTCTGTGAACAGTAGCAATTCCGAAAATTCCTGTAATTTATTGGCTTTGAATCTGATTCTGAAATTTATATATGTTAAAATAGACATCATAAGGATTTGTTTAAGGTTGAAATCACTGAAAAATGTTGAGTATGTAATTTTATATGAATTTTCCAAGTTTACTGTTTACTACTGGAAATTCAATTGTTCTGCAGAAAATCAATTTTGGGTAAGTGATTTGAGGTATCTAGAGGTCTCTAAAAATTATGAAATTTGGGATACGAGTTTGTGTATATGTATAGTTTAAAATTAGAGAGTTTTGTGAATTTACAAATTTAGTATGAATTATCATGTATTTTGGAATATGGAGAGGTCAGTTCTGGAAATGAATTTACAGAATTTTTGTATCTAGAAACATGAAGATTTTGAGGTACTTAATGAACTTGGAATGCTATGAAATTTTATATGTTATTAGATATGTATGTGTAGAAGGTCTGTATAAAAGTTTAGACCATTCTGACAAGTCAATTATTTATTAAAAATCAGAAAATAAGAACTACTCTGTATAAGAAGTGTAGAAATACAATTAATTAGGATTGATTGGATTAAGATATGAAGTTGGATATTGAGAATTTTAAATATTCAAGTTGATTACTAATTAAATATGATGTGATGAGCTCTTTTATAATGTTAGGACAAGGAAGGATTAATTCTTGTTGAGGAATGTGGCCGGATAGGCGGAATGTTGATTTTGGAATCAAATCCGAGCTAACCGAGTTGTGCAATTCAATTAGTGAGTGGATTATGTTTTGAGAATTTCATATTATTTTAAAGTGTATTAAATTTATGGTTTTTCATATGATTTAAGTTATTAGTTTAATTAATTGAGTTATATTAAAGGTTTTTAGAATAGATGATGGTGATTTATGTATTTTGAAAATAAGTGTGTGTAAAGTATTAGATTTTGGATAGAAGGATGGTTATGGGTAGTGCTAGTAGATTAGTTTTTGAATATATAGTAAATGTTGTTTCGATAAGTTTGAGTACAAGAGAAAAATAAAATTAAGGTGAAAGTTGCAGAAGGAGTGTATGCTATGTGTTAATGGAAAGTAGAAAGTTTTTGTTTATTATTAGAAAAGAGACATTTATAATTAAATGAATTAATATAGAAAATTGAGGTATTGGGTTATTTTCTTTAAATAAATACATATGTTGAAGAAATGGTGATTTTGATTAACAAAATGATAAGTGATTTTATATTCAAAATAATAGCAAAGTAAAAAGAAAAGGTTTGGAAAATTAGAATTTAATTCTGTAGGGGTGACAATGCAAAATTTTAAAACTACCCAGCAGTAGGGGTTGAATTACAAATTTAGAAAGCTATTCCAGAATTTTCAGGGACTTGAATGCAGAGTTATTAAAAATTTAGAATAGTCATAAAGATTTCAATTAAAGTATGATATATGAGATTTTGAGATAAAAATATAAATTATGGTTTATAGTGAGATGGAAAGTATTTTATTTTATGGATATTTTAGAAAGTTTTAGAAAGAGTAGAAGATTTATTTTCTGGATAATTAGAAATATGTTTTAGTATTTACTTAGTTATGTTTATTTAGCATTTTATAGAATTATCGAGAATTTTAGCGAATTTATAAGAATTCAAGTTAGTTTTTATAGTATTTCTTGAGGGTAGATAGACCCATTTATTATACTTATTTTCAATTATTAAGAGATTTCAATGCTAGTTTCAAATTGGTTGTAGACATGAATTTTAGTTTTAAAAATTAGTTTTTGAACAAAGATATAACATTTAGAAAAAAGAAAAATCAGATTTTGTATTTGAAGTGCGTTTTAGTTTTTCAGAAAGTTATATTTTGTAAATTTAGAGAAAGTATGAAAGCATAGATATTTAAAGTTTTCATAGTCATTTGACTCAAGAATTTTCTTAAAGTATTTAGAAATGTCGTTTTAAATGTTTGTCTTTGATTAATTCAAATAATACAAATATTTTCAGCTTTAGCTTGCATAAAATTTTCAGATTTTGATAAATTGCTTGAAAAGAGAGATTTTAGCATATAAAGCAGTTTTTAAATGAAATCAGTTTTTAATGAAAATAAGAAAGTGTAGTCATGTTATACTAAGCTAGTACCCAGATACCTAGACAATTAGTCAGATCACTTAGACAGTGATACAGATAGAGGCCTTTGGGGCCCGTTCAGACACACATAGAGGCTTTGGGCCGTGTGATCTGGGCGCTTTAGCCCTTTGGGGGCACCTATACGCATGCGTATGACTAGATAGCAAGCCTGTGCGATGTTAGATCTCGCCAGGTACAGATAGCTCTGCGTGCATGATGTAGATCTCACCAGGTATGAGGAAATTCAGATAGTTCTGCCTATGCGATGTTAGATCTCGCCAGGCAGGATGAGACAGTTTCAAGGGTACTTGTTTAGTATAATGAAAAGAGTTTTGAATATGTTTATATGAGTTAGTTTGAAAAAGAAGTATGATTCTCAAAAGTTTCTTCTGAAAGAAGATTCTTAAGAAAATTATGTTTTGCATAGTAAATAACCAAAGCAATGATTTTAGTATGATCACCAAGAGCATCGTAATATACGATTAAAGATGATTATTTTATTGTTTTAATTATAACTAGTATTTTAAAGAATTTAGTCATCCAATAGTTATTTACTTTAAAGTTTTATGACAATTTAGATGATATGAAAGTTATAGATTATAAAGACTATTTTTTTATATATAAAGCAAATATTTATTTTATAACAATATGATTTCTTTTGGATTTATTTACAAATACAATTTTTTATCCCCACTCACTGAGTTTTATACTCACATCTTTGTTTTTATTTTTTTCTTTTTAAAATTTCCCCCTAGGGTGAAAGCAAAATGTGATATAGTTAGGAAATGTGGAGGCCCAGCCACGTGATGGTGCAAGGATAGGTCAAGGTTGTAATAGTTAAATTGTTTTATTTAAAATTCATTTGTGGATGTAATGGAAATTATTTCAAGTTTGTTCCATGAGAAAGACAAGAATTAAGAAACAGTCAATAGTCCACAGTTTTAGGCATGATTCACCCGTGTAGCTAGGGCTGGGTCGTGTCACTACTAGATAAGCTTTGTAACGCCCTAAAGAAACATCAGCTCGAAACTTGAGTTTGCACACCCATTTACATCCAACTGGGTTTTTTTCCTGGAGGTAGAGAAGTTGAGAGACCGCTTTGCTCAAGTGCTTGCAACTCAATATTCATGGCTTCTTGCCACTCGGGAATAGTGGTGGCCTAGGAATACGTCGATACTCAGACTGAGATGAAATCGCATTGACAAAGGGTCAATAGGGCATTTGTGTGGGCGGGGGGTCCTTTCCGTGAGGGGCCGGAGCCACAGAAGCTTGGGTCCGTGCTAGGAGAGTCACTTTGGGAGTCGTCACCTGGCTAATTTAACCACGGGAAAAGGTTTTGAGTGACAATAATCTGATTTCTTGCTTCTATACTTAAACTACTTTCACCCTTTATAAAGGGATTTTGAAAGTTAGATACGAATCTTTGATCCGCCCGAACAAAATTCGGTCTTCACTAGAGTCTACCAAGACCATGGTTTTAAATTATTAATTACTATCTATTTCAAACCCAATTTGTTTTAAATGCACACAACGAATTTTATCTTCTATTACATGGGAAGTGAAAACAATCATAAGTAAACGAATGGAGAATTAAACACATTTTTAATTAATCATGTGAAACAAAGAGGTCATAACTATGACTACCTTCCCTAATGCGATAAAATAAGTAAGAAAATAAAAGCAATTCAAGGTAAAGGGACATAAATCAAAGCACTCCTAGTATCACTTCAACACCACACAAATGTGCCACAAACTTCGATTAAGGATCTACCATTGGAAAACGAGCCTCTTGCCAATCAATGCAATCTGCTCGCTATCCAACCACCCACATGGCTGCACTCATATCTCAACACTTCAATAATGATGTTTCATTTCCATTCCTATCCTCAAATGGATTACCTACTAATAAAGTGAGCGTATCCGACATCTAATACCACCAACTTGTCCAACCGAACCTCCAATCTCTAAGGTAAGCCCCTCGCCATCAATGGGAGTCCGCAAACCGTCAACGTCTCTAAATCTTCTTGTTCGACATAAATCGGTGATATGAGCGACGAGCGCCTCACCAACAACGCGAGACCATTTGCCACTCACTTGCTCACGTTTCCACCAACCTCCTCAAGGTATCAAGAACAACATAATGGCAATGTATAAAACATCAACATGCATTACTACACACAGATTGAATCTTGGGATCCCAACTAATCTTGCAAGCACTTTTCATCCTACTTCACTAACATACATTACTTACCCATTACTCATTATAAAGCATATAAATAACCTAAAAAGCATGCCATAACAACGAAGCACATCAAAACAACCCACTTTTCATATAAATTAGACATATGAATGAAAACAGAAATGACGTTGAACTTACAGACATGCTTACACCAACTATGAACATCATTTTCGTCATGTAAACTAGATTAAACACACACTAACCAAATAACTCAATACGGACAGCCCACTATTCATATCATAACATGCATATAAACTTCACAAAATGAAAGAAAACCTATATATACTATCAAAGAGACAAAATAGCCTTAAACTTAACATGCATTTCTAACTATAAATCGTGAAAATTACTAGAAACTTACAAGAATCATAATAAAATTTCAAAATCCATAATTGTGAAGAAATCTGGAGATAATTTGTGGCTAGAGTAGGTTGCCTTGAAGCAGAAAATCTGGAAATTTTCTGTGCTCTCTTGCAAGCATACAAACTGAATTTAAGTGCAGAAACATAAACAAGAACACACCAAAATTTACGTGGTTCGATCCATGATCTACTCCATGGGAGGGATAGAAATGAATGCACTAGAGAGAATTTGGATTACACACTCTCCTCACTGCACTCTCAGCTTAGAACCACTCTAAGCTCTCTGTTTTTGCTTCTTTTCACTCAGCTTTATTTTTCAAGTTTTATACAACTTACATGACCTGCTTTTTCTACATTTACTGCACATCAGTATTAATAGCCTTTTTAGGTGGCTGACTATAAATGTAAATACAGCAACCAAAAAATAGACAGCAAGACAGCTGCAGACAGACAGCAGAAAAACAGCAGACATACAGCAGCAAAACAGCATGCAGACAGCAGTAAAACAGCATGCAGACAGCAGCAAAACAGCATGCAGACAGCAGCAAAACAGCAGCATGTTGCTGGTTGAGATGCAGTGGCTTGAGTCACATTGCATCAATAATAAATATAGAAATGACATAACAAGTGTTCATATAATCACATTTTAGCTAGAAAATGGCAAAACAAGGCATATCAAGTCATATTAGTAAAACCCATATTCAAAAAGTGTGTAAAAATGTGCAGAAATCATATAATGGAGGAAATATGGGCTACTAGAATCTTCGATTAATAATGGAGCAGAGGGAGTAGCAACATTACGATTGATTGTAATTATTATTTTACATTCATTTGAGAATAAACCTGTAAGCTACATTGTATGACTTTTGGTAATTATCGCCGGTTAAAAGGCTACACGTGGCTTTTCAAACGCGAAGAGACGAGATTGAACAAGAACCGTTGGATTGATAGTGACTGACACTGTAGGTGTTACCGGCTCGGTTGGAGGTCAATGGTCTCTTTCTCTTTAATAATGCAATTCAAGTCAGCTGTGTCCTGTGCCGTTAGATTGGAGTTGCAAATTCAAACTCTAATCCAATCTGACGGTCCAAATATCAGAGGTATTGTAGCAGTAGCAGAATGTAAGGCCCTTGGGATATCAAGCAGGAAGGCTTTATAGGCCAAAGGGTATATTAATGAGGTTATTTCACGAAGAGAAATTAAAGTTTTATCTTCCCAATCAATTTACGGATTGTTGGGACTATCAGAGGTTGGTCGATCGATATCATATTATGCATATGGAAGTGACTTGACGTGAAATAATAAACAATATACAGCATTAATTCTACTTGATTCTTTCAAGATGAGTGTTAAAAATTAATGGCAAGAATAGATTCCATGATGAATATTACGAGAGAACCAATTGTTTCTTAATTCTACTGCAATGGATTTAAAAGGTAAATTTGTTAGTACATAAATATTACAAGAGCACTCTACAAATTTATCACCATTAGGTCAATTTGTTTCTTTTTCATCCACCCCACCTCTATTGTTCTTTCTCTGAATCATCAACAAGATCATTTCCGTAATTGTTATCTTCTTCCCCTTCTTCAGATGGAACAAAGGCATCCAATAGGATATGAAAACACTCAACACTGGAACTGCAAAAACAGCATAACCAGCAACAAACCCCTGTTTGAAAGACTCATTTGATCCCCATATTCCAAGCTCTATGCAGGGTTTCAGACGGCCTCCACGAAGTCCACTGTTGTTGGGCAGCTTCCTCTCGTGAAATTGACATATGGAAAGCTAGGCACTGGTCCTAACAACTGATTGTTAGCAACATTGAATCTCTTCTTCCTCGAAAGCCTGCCAAACGGCCAAGGAATTTGTCCCGTTAACCGGTTGTTGTGAAGTAAAAGCGTATCCTGATAAGTGCAATTTGCTATGGCTAATAGGATTTTATTACATGAGCATGCAATTGTTTGAGAGGTCGAGTGTCGCATGATACGGTAGTTTTGCAAAGATTTCAGAAGGGAGTGGTCCAAAAAGGTCGTTACCCAAAAGATCTAAATTAATTTTGCAAGCTTGTGCAATTCTCAAGTCCTCGAGGAAACTGTGCCTTAAGTGCATTTGCCTGAGCTGAACACTAATAATGATACTTTCTGCATATTCTTGATTTCCGAAAGTAGCTTCAGCAAAGTAACAGAACGAGCTGTCAAAATTCCAAGTTAATCGATTTTGTGGGTCTTCCCATGAATCTTTTATAGATCGTAGGCAGGTAATTTCTTTAGGTTCATCTTTGCTTAAGCTAAAAGTTTGCGAGCAGCAAGATTCCAGGCAAAGATGTGGAGAAACATTAAGAACAAACACATTTGAAATTAAACCCATTTGATGGTCATATACATCAGAAATGACAATGCATGGACTCACCTGAACTGGACTAATAAAGATACTGCAAGGATTCAATTGAAAGGGAATTTTAATTCATAAACTGGAAAAAAAAAATGAAAAGATGTATTGAAATTGATGAGTAAAGTCAAGCATTCTAACTTACACTAAATTTAGCAAAGAGTTTATAATCCCCATACAATCAATAAATATGAGAAAATTTTGAAAGCTTGTGTTCCTTGAAGTTGCACGATAACTATAAATTAAATATCCCAGTTGAGTGTTTTGCACTTCTTTGACTGATTAGCAAATTGCAAGCCCAAAGAGATGGAAGCAGAGAGTCCCAGTCAAGGCTTAAAATAGCAACAGTAGAAACTATGCATACTGTGTATAAGCTCTGTTAACTGTGGTGGTGATTGTGATTCTGTTTTCTTGTGAATGCTGTTGTTTTTCGTCGTCGTCCATGTTTAGTGTTCCAAGTGTTGTTGTAGTTTTTACAATATCTTAGTGGAGAAAGGGTTCCAGTAGGTTTCAGAGAAAAACACGCAATTGCTTTTGAAACTTGAAAGGCGTCGCTTCTTGATGAACCAAATTCTTTTAAGCTTATTTTTTTTTATTTTCGATTTTAAAACCAAAAAAAGCAAACTTCCATGAGAGCCATCAATTGCTATTTATTTACTTGCTTATCCTATCGGTTAAATTTAAAATTCTTTCTTAAAAGACAATGAAATGCTATAGTAAAAACAGTTTCATATTAAAATGGAAAAAAATTGAACAAAATATATACATACCATAAGAACTTGATTAATTTGAATTATTATCATCAATATATTGTTGGTGTCAATGTAACACGCGACAAACTTCATGCATATGCAACACTTGTCATCAATATTTGTTTTGTCAACTTGTGATAAAAATATGTGGGCTATTTCTTTGCCTAAATTTATTATGAAAGATTTATTCTAGGAAAAGAATTGATTGATTGATTGAAGTGATTTTTGAAAGATTTTATCTTGATTATCAATCACATTTATAATTAAGATATTTTGGAGGAAGCTAGGGTGCAGCTGATGTATGTGTACATCGGCTGCTTTTTCAATTTTTTACTTGGGGGCAAAAGTTGTAAATACAACTTTTGCACCCGCGTTTCAAGAAAAGTCCATACGCAGCTGGATGTAGTCAGTCCTAGATATTTTTTATAAATACTTATCTTGATTGATTGATTATCTTAATTAATTGCCAATATCACTAACTTGATTAAATATGTTTGTTAATTATCTAAGTGATTGAGATATACTTTCCTATCTTATGTGATCTTTATCTAATTATCTCATTTAGATTTTGAAAGAAATTGATAATAATTAGATTTGATGATTACATGCTTGATATAGCTATTTATGTAGCTTATATAAGGAACATGCAGTGAAGGCTTGGCTGCATGCAAAACCAAAAGAATCATTTGAGTGTGTTATTTCCTTTGTTATTCATGTAAAAGCTTTATGCTTGAGTGAGTTAAAATTGAGTATGGCTCATATGTGTTGAGAATGTACACAAATCTAATCTGTAAGTGTTATTATAGTCGTGTAAGCTTAAGTGAGTTGAGTGATCACATGAGTCAGTAACAGTTACGTTAGTTATATCTGCCAAAACTAGTGTATTGAAGACAGTTATATCTGTAAAGTGCAACATCAGAAGAGTTTGTGAAGGATTATGATTGTGATCAAGGTTGATTAAGTTTGCATAGATTAGGTTAGTGAGTAAACAGGTGTCAACCACTATAAAAAGTCCTAAATCGAATGTAAATACATACAACATGGTGGATTGTAATTCTTTTTGCCCGTGGATGTAGGCCAGTTTATAGCCGAACCATGTAAAATCTTTTGTCTCATTTTACTTTACTGTTTCAGTTAAATTATTGTTAACTATCTATACTGCAAAAACTAACAATGTTTATAATAACTCTTGTACTTGAGAGATTTTTACTTAATAAGAATAAAGCAGTCCCCATGTTGTCATCAAATGAATCACCAAATCTCATGCAAAATTCAATTTCCCAACCAGATCCACTCTACAACGTAATTAAAATTCTGCTCAAAATAAGTTGTTGTTGTGTAACTAGATTAAAATGATTTGAGAAGGAAAAATATAAGTTTATCCAGACAAAATTGTGTGAAGAGTTATACTTACAACATAATCATATTCTTGAAGAAGAGATATCATGTTTAGTTAAATATGAAGGTGCTTATCTATTTGAGACATTACAAGAGGAACATTATAAAAATAAGAGGGGAAGGTTGCAATATCCCAAGTTACATGCTTCTTGATATTACAGCAATACCTTTAAAAGTAGTAAAATATGAGAAATTATTATTTGAAATTGAGTGCAATTTTAATTATTGTTGGAAAATTAAAATTTGATGTTACAAATTTAGTTTTGTAACTTATTATGGTGTGAATGGAAATTGATATGTAACTTACGTATTAAATGAAACTTGTGGTTACAAATTTAACTTTGAATTGAATGAAAATTGATGTTACTAATTCTTTAACCTATATCAGGAGGTCCTCGCTCTTCTGTTTGACACACCAAAAATTAGAATTCTCTCTAGCTTCTTCCCCCTATCTAGCTTTTGTAAGACATTCTACTATCTAGTTCTAGAGCTCTTAGTGTGATAGAGTTTGGAGGATTCCAGTTTATCTAAACAGGAGTCTTGTACTCCTTTTGCTGCACAACATTATTGTATCCTGAGAGATAGATGCCGTTCTAAGCCTCAAGCACCTAGTAGAGGGGGCGAATCTGTTTCAAGAACACTGTGTGAAACATAGGCCTTGACGGATAATATTGATCTTATTTTGTAGGTTTTCTTTGGAAATTGTTTCATAATGCTACCTCACTTTTTGAGATTTCTAAAGCCTGTTGCTAAACCAAGTTTTAATTTGGTAATTTTTAATTTCTATTTAAAGTTTATTTTAATTTCATGAGAATTTCATGAAATTAAACTAATAATGATAACTAAACTAGCAAATAAGTAAAGAAAGGAATAACAATAATCATTATAAAAAGTTCAAAAGTATAAAAGCATTAGGGTTTCAAATTTCATCAAGATTAATTAATTTAACCTAATCCAATCAATCAATGTCTATTCATGTATTGCCAACTGATTTCACTCAATTAATTATTAATCTTTCTCAAGCATCAATAATCTATCTTAATAAGTTAGGAATACATATCTATCAAACGTAAAAGCTTATTAAAGTGCGTTAAACACAAGAAATCTATAATCGTTGTACAAATTTCATAGATATCTCTATTCTATGATAATTATGATAATGCATTTGTTGGCAAAAACAAATATCACTTCTCAATCTCTATTTGAATCCCTAAATCATGCAATAGTTGATCAGACAATTACAAGCATTAGGAATAGAATAAAACACTCGACATAATATGGAATAACATCAATTAAATTGAATTAAATATCATAATCTTGCTATATCTTAGCCCTATAAAAGAAAATTAGTTCATAACTAACTTAAATCAAATCCTAAAAATTGTTCTAAACATGAATTCAAAGAGAAAAGGAAGAAGAACTATGATTTTGAAGATGAACTCTAGATTCCAGTCATCCTCTCTAAGGCCCCTATTTATATATATAAAAGAGAATGGCTAAAACTAGAAATAACCGTATTACATAACCCTAATCAAATAAGGATTAGCAGCGCGGCTCAGTTCTTGTACCGTTGGGGCACTGTTATGATAAACTTCATGGCGCTGCAGTGCGACTGGAAAGGGATTATGGCCAAAGTGGCTCTATCTGAAATTCTGCAAATTAAATGGCGCTACGGCCCTTGCTGACCAGCGCTTCAACGGTAGACTCATGTTTGATGCAAATTGGCACAAAATATGCACAATTTTTGCACCAACTTTGCATGAACATCCAATCTTTTTCGAAAGCTTTCTAATCAACTCAAGCTCTTTTTTAACTATGAAAGAAACATAAAATAATCATAAAAGCACAAACATACCTAAAAACTAACCAAAATGTGAAGCATAAAGATAAATAAACTCATGAATGAAAATTCACTGATCACCCTAACACTTATTTTTTGTTCTGTCAAGGTGTCAAATTTGTTGGTTTAGTGATTGAAATTACCTTTTTACCTTTCACATCTCTTTCCTCATCCCTTATCCCTAATTCTCTCTCTCTCCCCCCTCCATCTCTTTCATTTTGGAAACTTTTTCTATTTCTCAACATTGCCAGACAAATCCAGATTAAATGACTTTTTACACTCTTTAGATATTGTTTGGGTGTCTATGTATTGTGGAAGGAACAACTAAAATTTTTAAAATCTCGACTGAAACGACGAAACCCCATGCCAGCCGCCATACCACGAACCACCACAGCCACTCCCTCATCCCGACCATCTCCCCAAACGCCAACAACACACACCCTTTACAACCACTGCCAAAGAAAAACATCGGCTCAGGAATAGTTGTAAACGACCATGGTTTAAGAGAAAGGAGTGAAGATTTGTGCAGAAAGAGCTTTTGGATTGGTTATTTTATTTGTTTTAGAGCCTAGTACTGGTATCGGACTTGATACTGAGATGCGTGGCAGCTAGTTGTAGGCTAGGTATTGGATGCAAGTGGCTTGTGCAATGTTGTTATTTTGTGTTTGGCATCGCACAATCTTCTGATCAATTTGAATGCTTTGTTTTGATTGTCGACCTTGTGTTCGAATTGCTAGCCTGGAAAGAAGAGAGATAAGCTGGGTGGGGGGAAAAAGAATGAAGATGAAAATGGTGGAGGTGGATAATGAAATTACGTTACGTTGGTACCCTTTCCTTTGATGGATTAATGAAACTGAGAGTAACAGCTGGGGGATGACTTCTACTGATTTATTTTTCTCAAAAACCATAGGCACATGATATATAGCTATATCATTGATCATTATTATTATTATTTTTCTTCAATAAGGTCCTCAATATTAAACCTCTTATAAAATGATTTCCTTAATTATCATAACTCGCCAAAAATTTAACCTTAATTTACAGTACCTTATAACCTCGAAAGAACTGTCCCTATGACCCGTCAAATTGCTTCTGTATCTATATATAACTCTCGTTACTTTATATTTAAGCGACTTGATGTCAGATTCGCAAGCCTTCTGCCGAATTTACTTCTCTTTCTCTCTAACTCTAATATTTCTCAAGCATTAAGTCAAGGACTCCCAATTAGCAAGTAAGCAATATTCTGACATTTAATCACTTTGAATTAATCTTTGTCCTTGTTGATGCAAGAAATTTAAACCAACCTACAAGAGCAAGTCACGACTTTGGTCGAATACATATCTTGATTACAAAGATCAAAATAGCACTTCCTCTGCAAGTTTGCAACTTTCTTACCATTTAATCAATTCCTAAAAGCTCCTCTAGCCTTGATTACGAGCGTAAAACAGGTCTTCACCATATTACTTTTTATATTAATTTATTGTAAATACTGATCAGTTTTTCATCATTAAAGATTAATTTTAATCCACCCCCTAAATTGCAATCCCAGGCATGCCCCTCTCTGGGCCAATACCGAAGTGCTATAAGGCATGCCCGATGTCATGTGATCCGTGAAATTAGAGGCGAAACCACAAGTATGTCAATGTTGTGACTCCTGCTTAAGAATGAACAAGCTCAGGATTGTGCCTTCTATAGAACCAAAACTACTCTAAAAGGCGGTGGAATAGTAGCCATCTAAACACCGAGCACTTGATGATTAATCTGGACAGAAAGTTGAAGGGGGTTTATTTAGTCTTTTCAATAGTGTTAGGAATTTTCGCATTGCAGTAATTGTTAAGTGTCCTTTAATGTAGGTAAAGAATTAATTTGCCTTAATGCAATCAAAAGAATGCTTTTTGAACCGAAGCTCATTAGCAGTGAAAGTTAATAAATTGCCATTTTTAGACTTGCTTTACAAGTATTTTTCATCTTTTTACTGATATAGTACTAATTCTAAAGAAACCAAAAGAGTACTCTCTTTTATAATGCTTTATTGCGTGAAAATTACAAAATGCTTTCAATTTTTGCATGGTATTGGAAGACATGTTAGGCTTGATGGATATATAATTTTAAAAAATTTTAGAGAGCTCCCAGATATTTTTATTCGGAAGTTCCAATGGGCGCAAAATTTTTCAATATGCCTGTTTTTGGGGATCTAATATAGGTATATTTTTATATTTTCAACTTTTTAGTTAGAATTTAAAAAAATCTGAAATTTTAATAGCGAATAGTGCACATATAGAACTGACATTTTTTTGTCGATGCATTTATAAAATTCTTTAATTTTTGCTGATCATTATTAATATGGTAAAGGGTATTCACGAAAATTCGTTTAAAAAATGAAACATTAAGCTGCAGTAAGAAGCAATAGAACTATATATGCTTACAAGAAGAGGAAAAATATATAAAAATATTGGGATTATTCAGTAGTAGATATTTTGGTCATGTAGATTGAAAAATTTCATAATTTTTAAAATCTTTGGTGGTATTAATTGTGAGAACAATTTTTAAATAGTATTGTGATTTTGAAAATGCTTTTGTAGAGATCAGGGGGAAGGTTCAAGGTTTTTGAGGGTGAATTCGCACAGTGACGGCAAGGATATTTATGGTAGAAGGTGAAAATCAAGAAATGCGCCTTTTATATTTAATACAAAAATAATAAATTAGATTTAACTAATTAGCATTTTGAATTAATTTCTTCCTTAGAGAGAAAAATATTACTTATTTAATAACTCTTATGTTTTATGTTATTATTTTCTTTAATAGTTTCATTATAGATTGATTTTAATAATTATTTTGTTTACAAGTTTATAAAGAACACTCCTGTTTGAAATTCAATTACTTATTTTTCTAATATTCCCTTTTTCTTAAGTTTCTCGTATTGCTAATCATATTTGCTAATAGCTTCCGTATTTATGTAGGATTTGGTTGAATCCGAATCCTACATAAATTCTCTAATAATTAAGCACCATTATAAAAGTCACTTCCTAATCCTCCCCAATCCCATGCATCAAATCGCGTATTAAATTCTAGATTTAGATTTGATTTGAGTAACCGATGACGTTCACTGCTATTAAGGGTCCTGATTGGTCCACGAAAGATTTTGTTCCTCCTTACCTAAAGCATCTTGCTCTTGTGACTAGTTTTGATGACAGGGTCATTAGAATGGCTGAGACGCCAAAGTTCAAGCACAAGCATCTTCCAATATATCCCACCTTGTGTATCAAATTGGAAGAACCAAAAGGGTTACACTATCCCCTTGATAAGCTTCTTCCAGCACTTGAAGAAAATTAATGACAACTTTGCTAAGCTCTCGGAGGCTCTCATGTGTTGCTGATCAGGAGAAGGCTAGAGAAGCTGTTGCAATGAGAACAAAGATAAAGAGAGCAAGATCTGAGAGAAAGAATGGAATGGATACAGTTGATATGAGAGGTAGGAAAGAAGAGCTGATATTAGTGAAAAAGAAGAAGAGGGTTGAGTCCGAGGATGCGGCCAAGAATGCAGCCATAACAAGAAGAGGATTGAGTCCAAGGATGCGGCCAAAAATGCAGCTATGGAAAAGAAGAGTAAGATTAGTAGAGATAGAGATCGTGATATTAGTGCGAAAGTTGCTCTTGGCGTGGCCTTTACAGGAGAAGCAGCATGAAGAGGTGGAGAGGTTATGTATGACCAAAGGCTGTTTAACCAGGAGAAAGGAATGGACTCTTGTTTTGCCACTGAAGGCCAATACAATGTCTGTATCGATCACAAGGCCTTGTTTAATGCTCAGCCTGCGCTTTCACCTCTGTATAGGCCCAAGAAAGATATTGCTGATGCTGAGCAGTTAGATAAGATTATGAATACTGATCGGTTTAGACCAGAAAAGGGCTTTGCTTTGCAGGTAGTTTTTAGCCCGACAAGGAAACTGACCCATTCAGCCTGGATCACTTCTCGACACAACCGCCCTTTAGTTACACATGTGAATTGTGTCTAAATGAACTATGGACTATAATTATTACTTACCACTTGTATTTTTTATGAAACCAAATTGAGAATAATTCAATAAATATACAATAAAATTCTAATTACAATAGCTAATAAAAATTTTCTAACATAACTATTATGACCTTAATGACAATATTAAGTATATATCATTGAACTATCATATGGCTTGATCTCGAGACTTGTTATCTAGATCACATGTTGTTTTCACCTTGGCTTGTGGGGTTAGGGGTGCACAGCGGTGGGTGTGCAAAGATTTTTAAAAGAAAAAAGGGGTGAGAATAAACTTAATGAGTGGGGATAGGGAAATATTCGTAAATTAACAAAAAATATTATTTTATTATAAAACAAATCTTTGCTCTATTGAAAAATCTTTATAAAAACATCCATTAGTTGGGATATAATAGATTAACATATCCTCTAATATTTTATAAGACTTTAGAATAAGTAACTATTGAATGACCAATGGAGCGGTTGTTTTTTTGTCTAAAATCTGAATAAGTCTAAATTAAACCGAAATCTGAATAGCTTTGAATATAAAAATCTAAATGATATGATTGTTTTTTGTTTTAACATCTGAATTGAAATGTCTGAAAACTAATGATTTTACACATATATCCTTATTTATATATATTATTTTTATTTGTGATTTTATTTTACATAGTAAAAGTATTTGTATACCAAAATTTTGTTATGAATTTAATTTATTTAAATGTGTTTAATTGGGAAAGAAACTAATACTTTTTAAAGAATTTGATACATAAATAAGCTAAATGAGCATAAAATAATTTTAAAAATATATGAAAAATTATATGATGCGTTCGAAACTAGCAAGTATACTAGTCGCACAAGTAATAAAGTGATGAGTAAGATATCGTTCCCACGAGGATTGATTCTAATTGAATTTGTTATTCGAAAGCAACAATAAACTAAATGAGGGGGGTTTTGTTGATTGATTAACTAGATGAAATATTAATGCAAGTAAAGAATAACACAATGCAAATTTAAACAGATTGAAAAATCAATGAGAGAAACCTGGTTAAGGGATCCTTCTCTACCACAAGATATGGATTTGTAAATTAATTGTAGAATTGTCATCCAATTACACCATTGAAATTATCAACCGTAGATAACAACAAGCTCTGTTATCCCAATCTTTCCTTACTTTGTTGTTAAATAAAACAGGCTCTTTATTTAATCTCTATCCATTAAACAACCTAGAACAAGCTCTCTAAATTTAATTGAATGGATGCATTACGATAAGAAAGATAGGTTGATCTAAGCAATAAACACACAAGCTCGGATTATTTAACTTAGGTTGTATTCTCCAATTGCAATCTCTGATCACAATTTTGCTACTAAGGATTAGAAATTCAAGACAATTACGGATCAAGATTTCTAGTCTAGCAATAGACAACAACCAGATTATATTCAGTTGGCCATTCAAATACAATCAGCAAGCAATCATAAGCATTAATATGGGAAAATACAAGCAACTTCAATTAGAGAATTGGATAACAACTTCTTGCACAATCAACTCACAAAAACCATATCAAGGGCTTTGAAATCACCCTCAACCAATTCAGATTCAGTTACACATGTTTAAGGACGTGGTAAATACAATACAACATGGAGACATTCCAGAAAATGAAAGGGAAGGGAAAAACTTAGCAAATTTGATGTAATTCTCTTTGGATTGTAGTTCTTCCTCTTTCCAAGCTTCCTTTCTCCTTCAAGAACTCCAAGAGATGAAAGAATTCCAGAGCTGCAGCCTCCACCACGTTCTCCCCTCTTCAAGTTATGAAAATAAAACCCTAAAATGTGTTTAAATACTCTGCTACAGTAACTTGCTACAGTGCCCCGTATTATACATGCTACAGTGACTTGTGGAATTATATTTCTATACATCTCACACTGTTTTGATTACAACTTTTGGTACACTGAATGGATTTATAAACCGTAAATTTCTCCAGAAAATAGACTTCGAGAGCTTTCCAACGGTATATAATATGTCATCGGGTTCATTGTATATCAATACAATTAAATCCGAGAAGATGGTTGACTAGCAGAGGTGAAAATGAAGGGTTTTACTCCATTTTTGTGCAAGTTGCTCCAAAACTCCTACAAACATCAAAACCACACAAAAACATAAAAATACCAAGGAATATAGCAAAGAAACATGGACGAATTGATATAAAAGTAATACATAAATAGACACCTATCAAATTCCCCCACACTTAGACTTTGCTAGTCCTCGAGCAACTAAAATGATACGAAACAAAACTAAACCGAAACAGAATCAAAGAAAAATTAAAACACACAAATGCTTCAACTTGCAAATAGGCCTCAAAGATTGTACTTAATTATAACCCAAGGAAAACTTCAAAATAATGCACTTGATCAAGAATTTTATCTCAAAGATTAGTTTCGCTTCACTTCAATTCCTCAAGTGTGTGTGTGTAGAGCCATTCTCACCTAATCACTTGTAACCCGGATGAGTTTATGCATAAAAATGAATCATATTTAATAGTGAAGATGTGTGTATAAATGAACTCCATAGGCCTGCTTTTCAAGTCACTCTCCACTAATGTAGACAGCACAACACTAAGGATCAAGTAGGGCTTTATTAAGCTTGTAACGTTTGGCTTGGGTGAAGGTATGATAAAGGATAATAATTTGGCTCAAATCACCCACAAACACATAAATCATTCAAGACTATGTAGAGCTCAACCCTATAACACAACTTTATTTCAATTCACCAGGTTACTCCTCCAAACTTATTTAGAACACTCAATCTTTTTTTTTTTTTTTGCAGAAAACAAAAGAAAACTACACCCCCACACTTTGTTGTTTCATTCTTTTTAAGAACACTTAAGGGTATAGATCTCTTATTCTTTTTCTTTTGTTCTCTTTTTTTCTTTTTTTCTTTTTTTTTATTACACTTCCCCTCCCCCACACTTAAACAACACATTGTCCTCAATGTGTAAGTACGTGGACGATAAGTACAGATTGGCTTTTTTTTCTTTTTTCTTTTTTTTTTCAAACACAATAGAACTCACTTGCATTGCTCATGACACATCCCAACCTCCTCTAACTTCCCAAAACCAGAACATAGCTCAAAATTTAATTGTGAATGATCTACATGCTCATAGGTAAGGGATAAACTGTTTGGAACAAATTCATTTGAGGTTAGGAAATCTTTTAGTGAGTTAACAAAGAAAAGGCTTACAAAGGCTCAAAGGGGTAACTAGGGATCAATTTCAGTCAAGGTTGGCTATTAAGGCTCAAACGGTCCAAAGATGGCCTAAATCATTTCCCCAATGTTGCACAGTCTAGGATTTCGCCTCGAGTGACCATCAAACAAGTTCTAGAATTCATTGAAATCTGAAGAAACATTTAAATTACATAAACTTTCTCTAAGTGAACAAATAACTCAGTGATAATAGCTCAGTGCTCAATGTTGCGCAAGGAATCAAAGGTAAAGCAAAAACCAATATACATTTGAAGCACACGGATCCATGCATCATTTATCATTTTCCAAGAGTTATTCTTAATTCAATCATTATCTTATCATCGACCCACAAAATGCAAGAAAAGAGGTACGTGGCGTTGTTACACCTGAGTCAAGATTGTATATTTCAACAATCCTTAGGACCAGTAGCCCGCAGACTTAAGGTTTCCAGCCTATATACCTTTATTATGAAAGAACGAAACAAGAAATAAGACACTTCAAACAACATGAAATAAACAAACTATAAATTTATTTAGAGAGAATGCGTTTCAAGAGTTAAGGAAACCCCATATTCTGCCATTCTTAGGTTTTTCCACAATGTTTTTTTTTTTCGTATTGAAACTGATAAAGACAAAAACACACAACAACTCAAAATTACATAAAACTAAACTTACTCAGAAAATAATAAAGTCCAACAAATCAGCAAACACAAACAAGGCAGTTAGAATAGGTCTAAAAAGTTTAGAAGTTAGCCTCCTTATTCAGCCATTATGGATTGAAGAGATCCAGAATGCGTTTCAAGAGGAATTGAACTTTTTAAGCCACCACTCTAAAAATCGAGATTAGAAAATATTACCTGGGACGAAAGAAACGACCTGAAAAAAAAAACTCAACTCAAATAAACACAATAAAGAGAAAGCAAACGAAAATGAAGCAAACCAGCATATAGAGATTACAGATGGAGCGTTAAATCCAGTTTACGCCTCTTATTGCCTTCTCCAAACCAATCTATCCGAGATATTGTTGGATCAGGCGAATAGACGAATGCTTGTAATTTGTCAATTAACTCCCCTGCAGTTGAAGCTGTAACCAGGATTTGCCTCGCCGACTGTGAGATGAAGTTTTTTTCTACTGCTTGATCAAGAAAAGACAACAAACCATCAAAAAAATTATTGACATTTAACAAACCAATGGGTTTCCGATGGATGTTTAGCTGTGCCCAAGAGGTGATTTGAAATATCTCCTCTAATGTACCATAACCACCCGGCAAAGCTATAAATGCATCGGACTTAACAACCATATGTGCAATACGCTCATGCATACTAGAGACCTGTAACTCTTCCCCGATTGTGTTGCCTACGATATCTGGTACAGCTAATGGTTTAGGGATAATGCCGAGAACTTTGCTCCCTCCTAGGGATGCAGCTGTTGACACACACCCCATTAACCCAAGACTACACCCTCCATAAATCAAATGAATACCCCTCGCAGCTAATGTCCTACCAAGATCAAGAGCTGCTGTTGTAAACTCTCCATCTTTACCAAATTGCGATCCACAAAATACGCATATATTTTGGAATCGCCGAATTGGTGTTTTCTCCATTTCTAAAAGTGCTCTAAACTTTTGCAAGACAATGATGTACGTTAGGTATTATGCGATTCAAGTGCAAGACAGGTTATAAAATGACATTTCAAAATATGCAGCATGGATATATACACACGTAAAACTCTCAAATTTGACACATGGGGACATAATTTCGGTGGGAGTTGCTCGATGCAGATTTATCGCCCCAAGATTTGAAAAAATGAGATATGCTTTCGGCGAGGTTTGACAAAACCTACACACTTGTCTCCCACGTGAAGCATGGAAAATGGAGATACACTTTCGGCGGGGGTTGACAAAACCCCCACACTTGTCTCCCACGTGAAGCATAAAAAATGGAGATACACTTTCGGTGGAGGTTGACAAAACCTCCACACTTGTCTCCCACGTGTACTTATGCCATAGGGTCGTCATATGGTTTGTCAAAAAGAAGACTTGAAATTAAAACAAACAAAATCAACAAACAACAACAACACAAAAACAACATTGATAATCAGATCAAACGAAACAAGAAAAAAATTCGACAACAACAACACACATTCAAATATACAAGTAGTTGTGATTGTGGCTCACATCTTCCTCTGGTTTTACGTCCAGTAACGGCTGAAACGCCTTCTATGAGTCGGGGATTTGCTTCCCATCCAGTTTTCTTATAAACTGGCAAACAGGGTCGTTTTTAGTCAGATTCCCTAGACTATAACACTGCAATTCATCACGAAATTGTGTCCATAGATTAAGCAATTCACGCTGAACAAGTCCACAAGAATGTGACTCGAGAGTTTACAAAACATTATCCAGCGACTCATTACTCAAACCATTCTTAATAAATGAAAGTTTATCTTCTCTATTCCTGGACGCAAAACCTAATGAACGACAAGTCTGGTTACAATTCCATCTAGCACATTTATAACATACTTGTAACCTTTTCGCTCTTCGCCTCTTGGCGTAGTAGCTCTTTCCTAGACCAGGCATGTATTTTGCGAGATTAATGTCCGGCTCACCGGACAATCTCACCTTGGCTTCGATAAGCCATCGGATATCAGCAGGCACATTTAGGAGCATCAACGCCCAAAGTCTAGTCATCCGTACTTATAAATTTTAAACACAGCATTTTGAGGAAGTGAAGGGAAATATTTACGAAGGTTCGATAGAAAGATATCAGCATCCATTGAAGAGAAGAAAAGGAGAGATATTACCGATAATGCGATTGAGTTTGTTCTTCTCCCAGATATGCACGTTTCAAACCTTCAAACAATGGCTTCAACTCCCGTTTGAATGTTTCCTCAAGCTGTTGCACAACTGAACTCGAAGCACGAAATAATCAAATTAAACACAAGAAAAGAAAAGAAAAGAAAAGAAAATAGAGACACATAAAAGAAATAAAAACACAAGAGCAAAGAAAGTCAAAAACAAACAACAAAGCAAATGAGACAAATGGCAAAGAGAGATAAAACCTGATCAATTATAATAGCCCATGAGAGGAATCTCCTCGAAACATAAAAAATGATCAATACTACCTTCTTTTATTTGTCTCTTTTTATTTATATTTCAAAAACATCTGTCCTCACCCATCAAGATAAGTTGGCTCGTAGAGAGGTACCTCATCGATGTCCTGCATCACTGAATTCTCATAGTAAGGCTTCAACCTGTGCCCATTCACCTTGAATACTTTAGCCGTTTTTAAGCTCTTGATTTCCACTGCACCATGGGGAAAAACATTAGTAATAACAAAAGGTCCAACCCATCGAGATCGTAATTTAGCTGGAAATAACTTGAGGCGAGAATGAAATAAAAGAACTTTCTGTGCCACTTCAAAATTCTTCCTGGAGATCATTTTATCATGAAATGCCTTAGTTCTCTCCTTGGAAATTCTGGAATTCTCATAGGCATCATTTCTAAGTTCTTCCAATTCTTGCAGTTGAAGCTTTCTTTGTTCTCCAGCAGCATCCATCTCCATGTTACAAAGCTTTACTGCCCACCATGCTTTGTGTTCGAGCTCTACCGGAAGGTGAAATGGCTTACCATAGACTAACCTGTACGGAGACATACTAATAGGTGTCTTGTAAGCAGTCCGGTATGCCCAAAGTGCATCATTAAGTCGTAGACTCCAATCTTTTCTGTTCGGATTCACTGTCTTCTCGAGAATGGACTTGACTTCTCGATTTGAAACTTCAACTTGACCACTAGTTTGTGGATGATATGCAGTAGACAACTCGTGAGTGATGTTGTATTTCTTGAGCAAGGCTTCAAATGATCGGTTGCAGAAGTGTGTCCCTCTCTCGCTAATCATGGCTCTTGGTGTTCAAAGCTCGCAAAAATGTTAGATTTCACAAATCTACAACAACTTTAGAATCATTAGTTCTCAAATCGTAGCTCTTGCTTCCACCCTTTAGAAACATAATCCACGAGCAAGTATAAATGTAAATATTTACCACAGATGAAGGAAAAGGGACCCATGCAAATCAATAACCCACACATCAAAAATCTCAACAACAAGTATATATGGGTTGTGCATTGATTTTGGCACTTGAAATTACTTTCCTTTGACAACGATCACAAGCTTTGCAAAATAGATATGCATCTTTGAACAATGATGGCCAGTAGAATCCACAATCAAGACCTTTCAGGGCTGTTCTTTTTGGTCCGAAGTGACCGCCACATGCATAAGAATGACAGAAGGTCAAAATTGAATTAAATTCAGATTCATAAACACACCTTCTTATCACTTGATCAGAACAATGCTTCCATAAGTATGGATCATCCCATATGTAATATTTGGCAATGTTTTTAATCTTGTCTCTTTGCGCTCGAGTCAAGTCATGTGGTAGCTTCTTGGTAACTAAGTAATTAACAATATCCGCATACCAAGGGGCTGCTACATTTAGAGACAGCAATTGTTCATCCGGAAAACTTTCTTGTAATGGCAGTACATCCTCGTCATTGACAATGCGACTGAGATGGTCTGCAACTAAGTTTTCACTTCCCTTCTTGTCTTTGATTTCCAAGTCAAACTCCTGTAAAAGGAGTAGCCACCTGATAAGCCTTGGTTT
>SNVD02011906.1:0-61127 GCA_013180625.2 Boswellia sacra | reverse complement strand
CGTGTACCAAAAGTTGTAATCAAAACAGTGTGAGAAGTATAGAAATGTAATTCCACAAATCACTGTACCATGTATAATACGGGACACTATAGCAGGTTACTGTAGCAGAGTATTTAAACACATTTAGGGTTTTATTTTCATAACTTGAAGAGGGGAGAACGTGGTGGAGGCTGCAGCTCTGGAATTCTTTCATCTCTTGAAGTTCTTGAAGGAGAAAGGAAGCTTGGAAAGAGGAAGAACTACAATCCAAAGAGAATTACATCAAATTTGCTAAGTTTTTCCCTCCCCTTTCATTTTCTGGAATGTCTCCATGTTGTATTGTATTTACCACATTCTTAAACATGTGTAACTGAATCTGAATTGGTTGAGGGTGATTTCAAAGCCCCTGATATGGTTTTTTGTAAGTTGATTGTGTAAGGAATTGTTATCCAATTCTCTAATTGAAGTTGCTTGTATTCTCCCATATTTAATGCTTATGATTGCTTGCTGATTGTATTTGCGTGGCCACCTGAATATAATCTGGTTGTGATTTATTGCTAGACTAGAAATCTTGATCCGTAATTGTCTTGAATTTCTATTCATTAGTAGCAAAATTGTGATCAGAGATTACAATTGGAGAATATAACCTAAGTTAAATAATCCGAGCTTGTGTGTTTATTGCTTAGATCAACATGTCTTTCTTTTCATAATTCATCCATTGAATTAAATTTAGAGAGCTTGTTCTAGGTTGTTTAATGGATAGAGATTAAAAAAAGAGCCTGTATTATTTAACAACAAAGTAAGGAAAGATTGGGATAACAGAGCTTGTTGTTATCTACGGATGATAACTACAATGCTGTAATTGGATTACAATTCTATGTTAATTCACAAATTCATATCTTGTGGCAGAGAAAGAACCCTTAACCAAGTGTCTCTCATTGATTTTTCACTCCATTTTACTTGTGTTGTGTTATTGTGCATTTACATTAATATTTCATTTAGTTAATCCATCAACAAAACCCCCCCCATTTATTCTGTTGTTGCTTTTGAATAACAAATTCAATTAGAATCAATCCTCGTGGGAACGATATCTTACTCATCACTTTATTACTTGTGCGACTAGTATACTTGCTAGTTTCGAACGCATCAAGTTTTTGGCGCCGTTGCCGGGGATTGATTTTCTAATCGATTTGTTATTTTGTTTTCATTGTTGATTCATATTTTTCTTTGTTTTTCTTTTCTGATTGTTTGTGTTTAGATGACATGGCATCAAACTTCTATCAATTCAGTAGTGGATTTGAGCCACAACTACCATGGAGAGTAAATGAGGTAAGCACTCCGAACATTGAACAACAACTTTCTGAGCTTACCTCTCTTGTGGAAAACATGGCTGTAGGACATATGTAGAAATCTTATGCATGTGGGGTATATTCTACCATGGAGCATCCAATGGACATGTATCCAACTTTATAAGAAAAAGATATGGAACAAGCCAATGCCATGGGTGGATTTCCAGGACAATCAAGGCAATGGTATGATCCCTTCTCTAATACTTACAATACCGGATGGATAGATCATCCCAATTTTAGTTACTGGAATCATCAACCAATCGCCCTAAATGCCATACCAAATCCGCCACAAGGTTTTAATCAACTTAGAGTGCAGCGACCATTTCAAATGCCACAACCACCACTAATGCCACAACCAGCACCACAACCAGCTTCAGAAAACTCAGGTATGTCACTCCAGGATATTGTTAATGCACTTGCCACTAACACAATGCAATTACAGCAGGAAACTGGGGCAAGTATCCAAAACCTGGCAAATCAAATGAGACAATTGGCCACTAGCATGAGCAAATTCGAGGGCAAAGGCTCAGAAGAATTATCTTGTCAAACGGTGATCAATCCAAGAGAGAATTCTTGTGTGATAACTTTGCAAAATGAAGAGCAATTAGATGTCCTGCCAAAGAAATCACAAACTGATGAAGGAGATGACACCACTTCCGCCATGAACAAAACACTGACTTCTCAGGTAAATCCTATAACTCCCATTCCTTCATATGTTTCTCCTCCATTTTTCCTAGTAGATTTACAAAATCGAAGGAGGAACAAGAACAAGAAATCCTGGAAACTTCTCACAAAATCGAGGTAAATATACCACTTCTGGATGCTATCGAGCAAGTACATCATTATACAAAATGTCTCAAGGAGTTATGCACCAGCAAAAGAAAGTTAAAAAGAAATGAGAAAGTAAGTGTGGGGGAAGTGTTTCAGCTGTATTGCAAAGGAAAATTCCTCCAAAGTGCAAAGATCCAGGTACGTTCACCATGCCATGCACCATTGGTAAAACCAAGTTTGAAAGAGTTATGTTAGATTTAGAAGCATCTATTAACATCATGCCATATTCTATTTATGCTTCTTTAAATCTTGGACCTTTTGCGGAAATTGGTTTTACCATTCAAATTGCTGATCGTTTTAATGCATATACCAAAAGAGTTGTGGAAGATGTGCTTGTGCAGGTGAATCAATTGCTTTTCCCAGTAGACTTTTATGATCTTGAAATAGAGGATGAGACATCTCCTAATCCAACACCGATTCTTATAGGGAGACCATTCTCGAAAACTACTAGAACCAAGATTGATGTTCATGATGGCACTCTCACCATAGTGTTTGATGGCAAGGTGATCCGTTTCAATATTTTTGAGGCAATGAGGTACCCTAGTGACTTATATTCTGTTTTTGTAGTTGACGTTACTAATTCTCTGCCACAACAATGTTTTGAGTTAACTCGCAAGAATGGATTGGATATAGCTATTAATGAGCACAAAGGGACAGAAAATTCTAAGGAGTCAGAAATTTTGATACAAGTGTCAAAAGTAATGGAGGAAGTTGTGACAAGCTTAGATGAGACCATCGCAATAACCACAAATAAGTATGATGTTTCGTACATTCAATTTCCTTTATCTAATGAGAAAATTCTTCCTTCTGTGATGACAGCCCCTGCCTTGGAGCTAAAGCTTCTTCCAGATCATTTAAGGCATGGATTCTTGAGTGAGAATGATCCTTTGCCAATTATTAAATAGAAATGGCGCGTGCACGAATACAAGAAGAGAAACTCGTCGAAGACTTACAGAATACAAAACAGCTATTGGGTGGACGATTGCTACATCCAAGGCCCAGCCATATGCATGCACCCAATTCTTGTTGAAAAAGGATCCAAGCCCACTAGAGAAGCACAGCGGAAGAGATTGGACCCTGCCATGATGGAACCAACGTTGGGCTGAGGACGTTAAACCAAGCGCTTATTGGGAGGCAACCCAATGTTTTTGAAAAATAAAAAAAAGAAGAAAAGAAAAATAAAATGAGGTAATAATGCTCGATTTTTGTGTTTCGAGGAGATTCCTTTCGTAGACCATCAAATTGATCAGGTTTTATCTCTCTTTGACATCTGTCTTATTTGTTTTTATTTGTTTTTACTTGTTTTTGGCTTTTGTTTGTTATTGCGTTGTTATCTCTTTTATGTGTCTTTAGTTTCGTTTCTGCTCTTTTCTTTTCCTTCGTTTTGTTTAATTTGATTATTTCGTACTTCGAATTCATTTGTGCAACAGCTTGAGGAGGAAACACATTCAAAGGGAGTTGAAAGCCATTGCCCGAAGGTTTGAAACGTGCATATCTGGGAGAAGACAAATTCAATCGCATTAGCGGAATATCTCTCCTTTTCTTCTCTTCAATGGATGCTGATATCTTTCTATCGAACCTTCGTAAATATTTCCCTTCACTTCCTCAAAATGCTGTGTTTAAAATTAATAAAGGACGGATGACTAGACTTTGGGCATTGATGCTCCTAAATGTGCCTGCTGATATCCGATGGCTTATCGAAGCCAAGGTGGGATTGTCCGGTGAGCCGACATTAATCTCGCAAAATACATGCCTGGTCTAGGAAAGAGCTACTACGCCAAGAGGCGAAGGAGCGAAGGGTTACAAGTATGCTATAAATGTGCTAGATGAAATTGTAAAACCAGACTTGTCGTTCATTAGGTTTTGTGTCAGGATAGAGGAAGATAAACTCTCGTTATAAGAATGGTTTCGTGAGTAATAAGAGCTGGATAATGTTTATTAACTCTTGAGTCACATTCTTGTAGACTTGTTCAGCGTGAATTGTTTAATCTTTGGACACAATTTCGTGATGAATTGCAGTATTATAGTCTAGGGAATCTGACTAAAAATGACCCTGTTTGCCAGTTTATAAGAAAACTGGATGGGAAGCAAATCCCCGACTCATAAAAGGCGTTTCAGCCGTTACTGGACGTAAAACCAGAGGAAGATGTGAGCCACAATCACAACTACTTGTCTATTTGAATGTGTGTTGTTTGTTGTAGAATTTTTTTTCTTGTTTCGTTTGATCTGATTATCAATGTTGTATTTGTGTTGTTGTTGTTTTTTGATTTTGTTTGTTTTAATTTCAAGTTTTCTTTTTGACAAACCATATGACTACCCCATGACATAAGCACACGTGGGAGACAAGTGTGGAGGTTTTGTCAACCTCCGCCGAAAGTATATCTTTACTTTTCATGCTTCACGTGGGAGACAATGTGGAGGTTTTGTCAACCTCCGTCGAAAGTATATCTCCATTTTTCATGTTCACGTGGGAGACAAGTGTGTAGGTTTTGCCAAACCCCGCCGAAAGCATATCTCATTTTTTCAAATCTTGGGGCGATAAATCTGCATCGAGCAACCCCCACCGAAATTATGTCCCCATGTGTCAAATTTGAGAGTTTTAAGTGTGTATATATCAATTCTGCATATTTTCAAATGTCATTTTATAACCTGTCTTGCACTTGAATCGCATAATACCTAACGTACATCATTGTCTTGCACAAGTTTAGAGCACTTTTAGAAATGGAGAAAACACCAATTCGGCGATTCCAAAATATATGCGTATTTTGTGGATCGCAATTTGTAAAGATGGAGAGTTTACAACAGCAGCTCTTGATCTTGGTAGGACATTAGCTGCGAGGGGGATTCATTTGATTTACGGAGGGGGTAGTCTTGGGTTAATGGGGTGTGTGTCAACAGCTGCATCCCTAGGAGGGAGCAAAGTTCTCGGCATTATCCCTAAACCATTAGCTGTACGAGATATAGTAGGCAACACAATCGGGGAAGAGTTACAGGTCTCTAGCATGCATGAGCGTATTGCACATATGGTTGTTAAGTCCGATGCATTTATAGCTTTGCATGGTGGTTATGGTACATTAGAGGAGATATTTCAAATCACCTCTTGGGCACAGCTAAACATCCATCGGAAACCCATTGGTTTGTTAAATGTTAATAATTTTTTGGATGGTTTGTTGTCCTTTCTTGATCAAGCTGTAGAAAAAAATTTCATCTCACCGTCAGCAAGGCAAATGCTGGTTACAGCTTCAACTGCAGGAGAGTTAATTGACAAACTACAAGAATTCGTCTATTCACCTGATACAACAATGGCTCGGATAAATTGGTTTGGAGAAGGCAACAAAAGGCGTCAACTGGATTTAACCCTCCATCTGTAATCGCTATTTGCTGGGTTGCTTCGTTTTTGTTTGCTTTCTTTTTAGTGTGTTTATTTGAGATTTTTCATGTCGTTTCTTTTGAGCTTTTTCAGGTTATTTCTTTCGTCCCAGGTAATATTTTCTAATCCGGTTTTTAGAGTGGTGGCTTAAAAAGTTCAAGTTCTCTTGAAACGCATTCTAGATCTCTTCAATCCATAATGGCTGAATAAGGAGGCTAACTTCTAAACTTTTTAGACCCATTCTAACTGACTTGTTTTTGTTTGCTGGCTTGTTGGACTTTGTTATTTTATGAGTAAGTTTAGTTTTGTGTAATTTAGAGTTGTTGCGTGTTTTTGTCTTTATCAGTTTCAATTCGAAAAAAAAAAAAACATTGTGGAAAAACCTGAGAATGGCAGAATATGGGGTTTCTTTAACCCTTGAAACGCATTCTCTCTAAATAAATCTGTAGTTTGTTTATTTCATATTGTTTTAAGTGTCTTGTTTTGTTCTTTCATAATAAAGGTATATAGGCTGGAAACCTTAAGTCTGCGGGCTACTGGTCCTAAGGATTGTTGAAATATACAATCTTGACTCAGGTGTAACAACGCCGCGTACCTCTTTTCTTGCATTTTGTGGGTCAATGATAAGGCAATGATTAAATTAAGAATAACTCTTGAAAAATGATAAATGATGCATGGATCTGTGTGCTTGAAATGTATATTAGTTTTTGCTTTACCTTTGATTCCTTGCACAACATTGAGCACCGGGCCATTATCACTGAGTTATTTGTTTACTTAGAGAAGGTTTATGCCATTTAAGTGTTTCTTCAAATTTCAATGAATTCTAGAACTTGTTTGATGGTCACTCGAGGCGAAATCCTAGACTGTGCAAAATTGGGGAAATGATTTAGGCCATCTTTGGACCGTTTGAGCCTTAATAGCCAACCTTGACAGAAATTGATCCCTAGTTACCCCTTTGAGCCTCTGTAAGCCTTTTTCTTTGTTAACTCACTAAAAGATTTCCTCACCTAAAATGAATTTGTTCCAAACAGTTTATCCCTTACCTATGAGCATGTAGATCATTCACAATTAAATTCTGAGCTATGTTCTGGTTTTTGGAAGCTAGAGGAGGTTGGATTTTGCCATGAGCAATGCAAGTGAGTTTTATTATGTTTGTAAAAAAAAAAAAAAGAGAGAATGAAAAAAAAAAATCTGTACTTATCTTCCACGTACTTAAACATTGAGGACAATGTGTTGTTTAAGTATGGGGGAGGGGAATTGCAGTTAAAAAAAAAAAGAAGAAGAAAAAGATATCTATACCCTTGGATATTCTTAAAAAGAATGAACCAACAAAGTGTGGGGGTGTAGTTTCTTTTGTTTTCTAAAAAAAAAAAGGAAAAAAAAAGAAAAAAAAGAAGATTGAGTGTTCTAAATAAGTTTGGGGAAGTAATCTGGCGAATTAAAATAAAGTTGTGTTATAGGGTTGAGCTCTACATAATCTTGAATGATTTATGTATTTGTGGGTGATTTGAGCCAAATTATTATCCTTGATCATACCTTCAACCAAGCCAAACGTTACAAGCTTAATAAAGTCCTACTTGATCCTTGGTGTTGTACATGTCTACATTAGTGGAGAGTGACTTGAAAAGCAGGCCTATGGAGTTCATTTATACACACATCTTTAATATTAAATATGATTCATTTTTATGCATAAACTCATCCGGGTTACAAGTGATTAGGTGAGAATGGCTCTACACACACAAACTTGAGGAATTGAAATGAAGCGAAACTAATCTTTAAGATAAAATTCTTGATCAAGTGCATTATTTTGAAGTTTTCCTTGGGTTATAATTCAGTACAATCTTTGAGGCCTATTTGCAAGATGAAGCATTTGTGTGTTTTAATTTTTTGTTGATTCTGTTTCGGTTTAGTTTTATTTCATATTGTCGTAGTTGCTCGAGGACTAGCAAAGTCTAAGTGTGGGGGAATTTGATAGGTGTCTATTTATGTAATACTTTCATATCAATTTGTCAATGTTTCTTTGCTATATTCCTTGGTATTTTTATGGTTTTGTGTGGTTTTGATGTTTGTAGGAGTTTTGGAGCAACTTGCACAAAAATGGAGTAAAACCCTTCATTTTCACCTCTGCTAGTCAACCATCTTCTCGGATTTAATTGTATTGATATACAATGAACCCGATGACATATTATATACCGGTGGAAAGCTCTCGAAGTCTATTTTCTGGAGAAATTTACGGTTTATAAATCCATTCAGTGTACCAAAAGTTGTAATCAAAACAGTGTGAGAAGTATAGAAATGGAATTCCACAAATCACTGTAGCATGTATAATACGGGACACTTTAGCAGGTTACTGTAGCAGAGTATTTAAACACATTTTAGGGTTTTATTTTCATAAATTGAAGAGGGGAGAACGTGGTGGAGGCTGCAGCTCTGGAATTCTTTCATCTCCTGGAGTTCTTGAAGGAGGAAGGAAGCTTGGAAAGAGGAAGAACTACAATCCAAAGAGAATTACATCAAATTTGCTAAGTTTTTCCCTTCCCTTTCATTTTCTGGAATGTCTCCATGTTGTATTGTATTTACCACGTTCTTAAACATGTGTAACTGAATCTGAATTGGTTGAGGTGATTTCAAAGCCCCTGATATGGTTTTTGTAAGTTGATTGTGCAAGAAGTTGTTATCCAATTCTCTAATTGAAGTTGCTTGTATTTTCCCATATCTAATGCTTATGATTGCTTACTGATTGTATTTGGAATGCCCAACTGAATATAATCTGTTGTTGTCTATTGCTAGATTAGAAATCTTGATCCGTAATTGTCATGAATTTCCAATCATTAGTAGCAAAATTGTGATCAGAGATTGCAATTGGAAAATACAACCTAGATTAAATAATCCGAACCTGTGTGATTATTGCTTAGATCAACCTGTCTTTCTTTTCATAATGCTTCCATTGAATTAAACTCAGAGAGCTTATTCTAGGTTGTTAAATGGATAGAGATTAAATAAAGAACTTGTTTTATTTAACAACAAAGTAAGGAAAGATTGGGGTAACAGAGCTTGTTGTTATCTACGGTTGAAAACTTCAATGCTGTAATTGGATGACAATTCTATGTTAATTCACAAATTCATATCTTGTGGCAAAGAAAGAACCCTTAACCAAGTTTCTCTCATTGATTTTTCACTCCATTTTACTTTGTGTTGTGTTGTTGTGCATTTACATTAATATTTCATTTAGTTAATCCATCAACAAAACCCCCCCATTTATCTGTTGTTGCTGTAAAATAACAAATTCAATTAGAATCAATCCTCGTGGGAACGATATCTACTTATCACTTTATTACTTGTGCGACTAGTATACTTGCTAGTTTCGAACGCATCAACTTCTAGTGGAAATTTTGATATAGAAAGCTTAGTGGATCAAATTAATTTTGTTACATAGGTAACTTTTGTTAAAGTCACACTTTAGTTGTTGCGTTCTTGTCTAAGAGCGAAAACAATTTCATGCACTATTTATTTTTTTAAGTGATTTTAAATTATAACATATTTCCATGAAGCATGAATTTTATATCGTTTAATCATAAAATTTAATTTAATTTATTTACTTTTTACTTTTATTTAAAAATCAAATACAGTAATGCATTTATATAATTTTAATAAAATTAAAAAGTAAAAAAATAAATTAAATTTTTGTTAAGAATGTGTAAAAAAAATTTAACAATCATGAATATCGAAACCATTGAGAAGAAATTCTCATAAATGACCATTTTTTCTTAATATGACTATTGATTAACTAATTATTATATAATATAAAAATTAAACCATTAAAAAATACACCAAAAACAATAATTTCTCACCAAATTTGCATGTATATTATGTCATTACTGACGATACATTGCCCTCAATAGATCCTTTTTATCCCCTTTGAGACTCTCTCAAAATTGGCTATGGCGGGAGAGTTTGGCGGCAATAAAATACTATTTCCAAGGCATTTTATGACTATTTTCGACAGCATTACGCCCTTAGTAAAATCCTTTGATTTCTTTGCAATTATCGCCAACAAAATCTTGCTTCTATCAATAGACCCTTGAAAAAAGTTGCTTCTATCAATAGACCCTTGATTTCTCCAATTGCAATCTCTGATCACATGATTGCAATTTTGCTACTAAGGATTAGAAATTCAAGACAATTACGGATCAAGATTTCTACTCTAGCAATAGACAACAACCAGATTATATTCAGTTGGCCACCCCAAATACAATCAGCAAGCAATCATAAGCATTGGATATGGGAAAATACAAACAACTTCAATTAGAGAATTAGATAACAACTTCTTGCACAATCAACTCACAAAAACCATATCAAGGGCTTTGAAATCACCCTCAACCAATTCAGATTTAGTTACACATGTTCAGAAACATCATAAACACAATACAACAGAGAGACATTCCAGAAAATGAAGGGAAAAGGAAAAACTTAGCAAATCCTTTGCAAATCTCCTTAGAATTGTAGTTTTTCTTCTTTTCAAGCCTTCTTTCTCCTTCAAGAGCTCCAAGAAATGAGAGAAATCCAGAGATGCAGCCTCCCACCCGTTCTCCCCTCTTCAAGTTCTTAAAATAAAACCCTAAAATGTGTTTATATACTCTGCTACAGTAACCTGCTACAGTGCCCCGTATTATACATGCTATAGTGATTTGTGGAATTACATTTCTACACTTCTCATACTGTTTTGATTACAACTTTCGGTACACTGAATGGATTCATAAACCGTAAATTTCTCCAGAAAATAGACTTCGAGAGCTTTTCAACGGTATATGATATGTCATCGGGTTCATTGTATATCAATACAATTAAATCCGAGAAGATGGTTGACTAGCAGAGGTGAAAATGAAGAGTTTTACTCCATTTTTGTGCAAGTTGCTCCAAAACTCCTACAAACATCAAAACCACACAAAAACATAAAAATACCAAAGAATATAGCAAAGAAACATAGACGAATTGATATGAAAGTAATACCTGAATAGACACCTATCATATTTGCCAGGAGATTTGGTATTATTTCCAACCGGAATTTTGCCCTCGATAAAAATAATTGAAACTTTGTACCATGACGACAGTTGGTCGTTTAGTAGTCCGAGAATGTGTTTATTGTCGAGGGCATATTTTGCCCTCATAAAAGGTGGTCACTAGTAGACTGTTTTGTTGTGGTGAATTTAACAATTTAAAGACATGATGTATACGCCAAAAAATTGTTTGATTGACACACTACATTAACAATTAAGCTTATAATATGTTTTTTACTATTAATAAATGTAAAATGAAGTTTCAAAATGCAAACTCATTATTAAAAGGAAAAAAAGACTCATTGTTTAGAACACTAAATTAACAATTAAGCTTATAATATATTAGTTAATGTTAACAAATGTAAAATAAATTTTAACGATGCAAAGACATGATAAATAAGCCAAAAAATCATGTTGTTTATCACACCGAATTAACATTTAAGCTTCTAATATATTTGTTAATGTTAACAAATGTCAAACATAGTTTAACAATTCAAAGACATGATAAATAGACAAAAGAACTTGTTGTTTAAAACACTACACATTAACAATTAAGCTTATAAGATATTTGTTACCATTAACAAATGTAAAGCAAAGTTTAACAATGTAGAGACACGATAAATAGGCTAAAAAAAGTTGTTGTTTAACACACTAATTTAACATTTAAGCTTCTACTAAATTTATTAAAGTTAAAAAATGTAAAACAAAGTTTAACAGTACAAAGACATGATATATGGGAAAAAAACTTGTCGTTCAACAAACTAAATTAACATTTAAGTTTCTAATAAATTTATTAAAAAAACATAAGTTTAACAATGCAAAAACATGATAACTACAACAAACATGTCATTTAAAAAATGAAATTAACAATTAAACTTCCAATATATTTGTTAATGTTAACAAATGTCAACAAAGTTTAACAATGCAATCACATAATAACTACAAAAAAATGTTCTTTAAACACTAAATCAATAATTAAGCTTCCAATATATTTGATAATGATAACAAATGTAAGACAAAGTTTAATAATGCAAAGATTTGGTGACTAGGCAAAAAAAACTTGTTCTTTAACATATTAAATTAACATTTCAACTTCTTATATCAATGCAAAGACATGATAAATAGGTGAAAAAAAAGTTGTTGTTTACACAGTAAATTAACATTTAAATTTCTAATAAATTTATTAATGTTAAAAAATGTAAAACAAAGATTAACAAATCAAAAACATGATAACTAGGCAAAAAAAAAAAAGATGTTTAAAACATTAAATTAACAATTAAGCTTCTAATATATTTCATAATGTTGACAAATGTAAAAGTGTTGGAACCTTGACTCAAATTTGATCGAATCAATGTAGCGGAAATAGCTATAGGACTAGGATATAGTGAATACAGGCATCCAAAATTTTTAATGCTTTCTCACCACTTTGATTCCCAAGTGTGGCTGAAGATCATCTAAACAACACTTGTCGGAATGATTCTTTGACTAAACGATTGTCTAAGAACATAAGGGAAACAAATTAAGAGGCTAGGCAACTCAAACATGAACCCTAAGGACATCCTGAAGGACTCCTGCACTTTGGCTCAGGGAAGGAGGCCTGAGGTTGGCACAATTTTCAATGCAGGGGGCTCTCTAACGTTTTTTGTCCTGTGTCCTCTAAGGTTTTGATTGAAAACGTAGTTTTTTTTATATATCTATGATGTTTCCTTGTTAAACTATGGTATTTGGACTTAGTATTTTATTATGATTCTTTTAATCCTAATATAAATTTAATTGGGCTCATAATTTAATTAGGTCTTTACAAACCTAATAAAAATCTAATTAGACTCTTATATATTTGAGTCCAATTCAAATTACTATAAGACCTAGTTAATTCTAAATTAAACTCTTAATTAATTAAATCATAATTAATTAATTAATAGATACAATAAGCCCAATTAATTAATCTCATTAATTAAATATCAAGCTCACTAGCTTATTTATTTAATTAAACTCTTTTAATTATATAATAAGCCCATTTATAATTTATGTATATTTAATTTAACATTTGAAATTTTATTCTCAATAAAATCTCATTTAAATTAAATAATTATTTCTCAAAACTTAATCTTATGTTTAAATAATTTAATCAGTTACTCAGGAGACCTTGATAGATATATTTAATTACAAGCTTCAATAAATTTGATCCAGTACCCCGTTATCTTATAACTGTAGTGGGCTCACTTATTAACTTTGCTCTATTCCACTATAGATCCAAAGCTGCACTCTTGAATTAAATATTCTTTACAAAAAGCTTACTAATTTAATCTGATTACATTATTTCATTTGAACCCTATCCATTGAGTAGCAGGTTTACATAAATACCATTCATAAAATATCAATAATTAGAGCTAGGTTTAAATTACTGTTTTACCCCTCTAATTATATCTTGAACCCTTAATACTAGTTTTATACTATTTAAGCAATTTGAGATTCATTCAAATAAATCTTAGTTTAATGAATAACTTTTCATTAAACACTTGACCAAGATTCTATCATTTAAAACTTTGTAAAACCATCAAGATGGTATTCCACGATCCCTTAGGAGTCATGAATTCGATATTTATGGTATAGTATATATTAATATACAGATCTTACAATCCTAACTAGCCAAGGTATTGACCTTTATTTAGATTGCACTTTTTATTCAAGTCCAAGACCATAGCCTGCATACTAGAGATACACTACACACTCAAGATTAAGGTAGGAATGCCTTAGTGCTCTGTTGTGGTAATTTACATTCGATCATAGTATTTCCACCAAATGATATAATTCCACATGGTCATGTTTAATGCATTTATAATGCACAAGTGTCTTTGTCTTGAAGTCTTCACTTCAAATGGTTAGAGACTCACAATTTTCCCATTGAAGACAAAGCATACAAAAACCTTGTCCAAACAATGTGTCCAGCTACTGTTTATAGGCTTTGAACTAGTTTTGAGCTATAATAAAATTTTGTGTCTCATATTTATCTCATATATATAGAATTTTATCAATAGATAAGCTCTGAAGCCTTTAGCCTTCATACTATCATATTTGGGTAAAATAAATAATAACAACTTTATTTATTAATGATGTTTTTACAAATTTATAAAAAATATCTATCACTCTTAGGGCACAGATTTAACACAAACAAAGTATAACAATGCAGATACACTATGCGAAAAAAAAGTTCTTTAAAACACTAAATTAACAATTAAGCTTCTAAAATATTTGTTAACGTGAACAAATACAAAACAAAGTTTAACAATGAAAAGATGTCATAAATATGCAAAAAAAAAAGTTCTTGAACACACTAAATTAAAATTTGAGCTACTTATACATTTGTTAGTGTTAACTGTTGTACAACAATGTTAACAATGCAAAGACACGATAAGTTAGAAAAATATGGTTGTTTAACACACTAAATTAACAAGTAAGCTTCTAATATATTTGTTAATGCTGACAAATATAAAACAAAGTTTAACAATGTAAAAACATGATAACTACGAAAAAAATTTAAAATACTAAATTAGCATCTAAGCTTGTAAAATATTTTAATGTTAACAAATGTTAAAAAAAAAGTTTAACAATGCAAAGACATGATAAATAGGTAAAAAAAAACTTGTTCCTGAACACACTAAATCAACATTTGAGCTAATTATATATTTGTTAATAGTAACAATTGTAAAACAACGTTTAACAATGCAAAGACACGGTAAATGGGCAAACAAAATTGTTGTTTAACACACTAAGTTAACAATTAAGCTTCTAATATATTTGTTCATGTTGACAAATGTAAAACAAAGTTTAGCAATGCAAAGACATGATAAAGAGGCAAAAAATTTGATCTTGAACATAATGAATTAACATTTGATGTTCCTATATATTTGTTAATGTTAACAAATGTAAAACAACATTCAACAATGCAAAGACATGATAAATAGGCTAAAAAAAAATTTGTTGTTTTACCACACTAAATTAACATTCAAGCTTCTAATATATTTTCAATGTTAACTATTGTTAAAAAAAAAAGTTTAACAATGCAAAGACATACCATAAAGATACCTTCTACATGCGTCACTATGGTAATCGAGGTATTTTTATGATAACTAAAGTAGTGTATGTGCCATTTGTTGCGCTAAACAACTCATGCGCCGTTATGCGACTTAACGCATTTTTATGTGTTTTAGTGCATTTAGCAAGTTTAAAACCAAACTAAGCTATAAAAACACCTTATAAGTCTGTCTCTATAATAATTGAGTGGTTTTATGAAAATAGAAGCAGTGCATGTATTAGTTGTCACGCTAAACAGCTCAAGCGCTGCCATCAAGTTAATGCATTTTTATGCATTTTAGCATATTTGCCGAGTTTAAAACCAGACTAAGCCATAAAAACATCTTCTACGTGTGTCTCTAAGGTCATCAAGGTGTTTTAACGATAACTAGTCTAGTGCACATGTTATTTATTACGCTAAACAACTCGTGTGCTGTTATTCAATTTAATGAATTTTTATGCGTTTTAATACATTTAGTGAGCTTAAAAACCAAACTAAGCCATAAAACACAATATAAGTGTGTCTCTTTGGTAATCAAGGTGGTTTTATAATAACTAGAGTAGTGCATGTGTCATTTATTATGGTAAACAGCCCATGTGTCGTTATGTGATTTAACACATTTTTATGTGTTTTAGTGCATTTTGCGAGTTTAAAACTAAACTAAGCCATACAAGCACCTTCTACATGTGTCTCTATAGTCATAAAGGTGGTTTGATGATAATCGGAGTGGTGCTCGTGTCATTTGTTATGCTAAGCAGCACGTGCAACATTATGTGATTTAATGCATTTGTAGTGTTTTAGCGCATTTTACGAGTCTAAAACCACACTAAGCAATAAAAACACCTTCTACATATGTCTCTATAGTCATTGAGGTGGTTTAATGATAACTGAAGTGGTGCACATGTCATCTATTATGCTAAACAACCCATGCACCGTTATGTGATTTGACGCATTTTTATGCGTTTTAGTGCATCTAGCAAGTTTAAAACCAAACTAAATCATAAAACACCTTTTACATGCGTCTTTATAGTAATCAAGGTATTTCAATGACAATCAAAGCGGTGGACGTGTCCTTAGAGATGCTAAACAGCCTACGTGCCGTTATCGATTTAACATATTTTTATTCGTTTTAGCACATTTAGCAAGCTTAAAACCAAACAAAGCCATAAAAACATCTTCTAGAAGCGTCTCTATAGTCATTGAGGTGTTTTTATCATAATTGAAGCATAATTGTTGTGCTAAACAGCCCTTGCACCATTATACAACTAAACACGTTTTTATGCGTTTCAACGCATTTAGCAAGTTTAAAACCAAACTAAGCCATAAAAACACCTTCTACATGTGTCTTTCTGGTAATCAATGTTTTTTAATGATAATCGAAATGGTGCACATGTCATTTGTTGCGCTAAACAGGCCGTGCGTTGTTATGCGATTTAACACGTTTTTATTTGTTTTAGCGCATTTAGCAAGTTTAAAATCAAACTAAGTTGCAAAAACACCTTCTATAACTGTTTCTATAGTCATTGAGGTGTTTTCATCATAACCAGAGCAGTGCATACGTCATTTGTTATGCTAAACAGCCCATGCCTCTTTAACTCAATGCATTTTTATGCATTTTACCTCATTTAGCGAGTTTAAAACCAAAGTAAGCCAAAAAAACACATTCCACATGCATTTCTATGGTAATTGAGGTGATTTTATGATAACCAGAGTGGTGCACATGTCATTTGTTGCACCAAATAGCCCATGCGTCGTTACACAATTTAACGCATTTTTATGCGTTTTAGCGAGTTTAAAACCAAACTAAATGATAGAAACACTTTTTACATGCGTCTCTATGGTAACTGAGGTGGTTTCATGTTAATCGAAGTGGTGCATGTGTCATTTGTTAAGGTAAACAGCCCGTGCACCGTTATGCAATTTAACGCATTTTAATGCATTTTAGCTCATTTAGGGAGTTTAAAACCCAACTAAGCAATAAAAACACATTCTACATGTGTCATTATGGTAATCGAGGTGGTTTTATGATAAATAGAGTGGTGCACGTATCATTTGTTGCACTAAACAGCCCGTGAGTCGTTATACAATTAATCATGTTTGAATGCATTTAGCACATTTAGTAAGGTTAAAACAAAACTAAGTGATAAAAACACCTCCTACATGTGTCTCTATGATAATTGAGGTGTTTTTATAATAACTTAAGCGGTGCACGTGTCAATTGTTCCACTAAACAACCCATGTGTAATCATGCGATTTAACATGTTTTTATGCGTTTTTAGCAAATTTAGTGAGTTTAAAATAAAACTAAGACATAAGAGCCCCTTTTACATGTGTTTCTATGGTAATCGATGTGTTTTTATGATAACCAGAATGCTGCATGCATCATTTTTTGTGCTAAATAGTCCATGCACTGTTATGTGATTTAACGCTTTTTTTTTTATTTTAGCGCATTTGACGAGTTTAAAACCAAAATAAGCCATGAAAACACCTTTTACATGCGTCTCTATGGTAATCGAGATGGTTTAATGATAACTAGAGTGGTGTCGTTATCCTTTGTTATGCTAAACAGCTTGTCCACCATTATGTGATTTAACATGTTGTACGCATTTTAGCACATTTAGTGAGTTTAAAACCAAAGTAAGCGATAAAAATACCTTCTACGTGCATATCTATGGTAGTCGAGGCAGTTTTATGTTAACCAGAGTGGTGCATGAGTCATTTGCTGCATAAACAACCCATGCGCCCTTTTGCGATTTAACGCCTTTTTATGCATTTTAGCGCATTTAGCGAGTTTAAAAACAAATTAATCCCAAAAAACACCTTCTACATGTGTTTTATGGTAATCGAGGTGGTTTTATGATAAGCAGAGTGGCGCACGTATCATTGCTTGTGCTAAACAGCCCGTGCGCCGTTATGTGATTAATCACGTTTTCATACATTTTAGTGCATTTAGCGAGGTTAAAACAAAATAAGCCATAAAAACACCTTCTATATGTGTCTCTATGGTAATTGAGGTGGTTTTATGACAATCGAAGCAGTGCAAGTTTCATTTGTTATGCAAAATAGCCCATGCACTGTTATGTTATTTTACGTGTTTTTATTCGTTTTAGCGCATTTAGCAAGTTTAAAACCAAACTAAGTGATGAAATCACCCTCTACATGTGTCTATATGGCAACTAGGGTAGTGCACATTGTTGGAACCCAGACTGAGATTTGATTAGATCAACACAGCGAAAATAGCTCTGGGACTAAAATCTGGTGAATGCAAGCTTTCAAAATTTTTCGTGCTTTCTCATCATTTTGATTTCCAAGTATGGCTGAAGATGAACTGAACAACACTTGTGGGAGTATATCTTGACTAGATTGAACCTCATAACACAAAGGAAACAATGTTAGGAGGCCTAGGCAACTCAAACGTGATCCCAAGGATACCTTAGTAGCGTCTGCGTTTTGGCTCAGGGTAGGAGGCTTGTGGTTGGTAGTAATTCCAAGGCAAGGGATACTGCTCACTTTTTTGTGTCCTTTAACTCTCTCAAGGTTTGATTGAAACCCTAGTCGTTTATATATCTCCCATGTTTCCTTGTTGTTAAATTGTAATATTTTGACTTAGTCTTTTATTAGGATTCTTTTAATCCTAATATAAATTTAATTGGACACATAATTTAATTAGACTCTTATAAATTTAAGTCTAACTTAAATAACTACAAGGCCTCTTTAATTCCAAATTAAACTCTTAATTAATTAAATCATGTTTAATTAATTAATAAACTCAATAAGCCTAATAGCTTTATAACCCAAATAACTTATTTAATTAATCTTTATGATTAAATATCAAGCCTATTAGCTTATTTATTTAATTAAACTCTTTTAATTAAATAACAAGCCCATTTACAATTTATATTTAATTTAATATTTGAAATTTTATTCCTAATAAGATCTCAATTAAATTAAATAATTATTTCTCATAACTTAGCCTCATGTTCAAATGATTTAATTAGTTACTCAAGAGACCTTGATGGACATATTTAATTATAAGCTCTAATAAGTTTGACCTAGTATCATGTTATCTCATAACTGTAATGGGCTCTCACTTATTAAATTTGATCCATTCTACTATAGGTCTAAAGCTGCAATCTTGAATTAAATATTCTTTACAAAAAGCTTAATAATTTAATCTGATTAAATTATTTCATTTAAACCATATCCATAGAGCAACAGGTTTACATAAATACCCTTCATGGAATACTAATAATTGGAGCTAGGTGTAAATTGCCATTCTACCCATCTTGAACCGTTAATACCACTTTTACACCATTTAAGTGATTTAAGAATTAATCAAATAAATCTTAGTTTAATGAATAACTTTTCATTAAACACTTGGTCAAGATTCTATCACTTAAAACCTTGTAAAACCATTAAGGTGGTATTCCACAATTTCTTAGGAGTCATGAATTTCATATCTATGGTATAGTATCTACTAATATACAGATCTTACAATCCTAACTAGCTAAGGTATTGATCTTTATTTAGATTTCACTTTTTATTCAAGTCAAAGACCGTAGCCTGCATATTAGAGGTACATCACCCACTCAGGATTAAGGTAGGAATGCCTTTAGTGCTCGGTTGTGATAATTTACATTTGGTCAAGGTATTTCTGCCAAATGATATAATTCCACGTGGTTATATTCAATGCATTCAAATGCACAACTGTCTTTGTCCTGAAGTCTCTACTTCAAATGGTTAGAGACTCACCATTTTCCCGTTGAAGACAAACCACATAACATTGTTTATATGTTGTGACCTAGTTTTGAGCTATGATAAAATTCTGTGTCTCATACATATCTCATATATAGAGAATTTTATCAATAGATAAGCTCTGAAGCCTTTAGTCATTGATACACGATTAGCTGCTTCACCAACTGCTACATACTCAACTTCTAGTGAGGAGTTAATAATGCACGATTGCTTTGTACTTCCTCCATATATAACTCCACCACCTCGGTGAAACTAGATCCTGAGGTCGACTTTTTGGAATCTGGATCAGATTGAAAATCTGAATCCATATATCCAACCGAGTTTAGATCACTTTCTGAATATACAAGCATATATCCTTTGGTCCAGTAAAGATATTTCATTTATATGCTTTAAAGCAACCCAATGCTCTTATCCGGGGTTTGATTGGAATCTACTAACTACCCGCACCGCATAGCAGATATCTAGCCTAGTGCATAACATTGCACACGTGAGGCTCCCAACGGCAGAGGAGTATGGGATTCGTCTTATCTCTTCTTCCTTTTAAGGAGTATTAGGAGACTAATCTCAAGAAAGCTTAATTCCATGTCTAAAATGTAGCAATCCTTTCTTGGAATTTTGCATAGCAAACTTAGCCAAAATCTTGTCTATGTAAAAAGCTTGAGACAATACTAGTTTCTTGTTCTTCCTATCCCTTATTAACTGGATACCAAGAACATAACCAGCCTCTTTGAAATATTTCATTTGGAATTGCTCAACCAACCAGAGTTTTACTGACGATAATACCCCTATATCATTCGCAATGAGTAGAATATCATCGACATAAAGAATGAGAAACCTTATTGTCTTGTGTTCTATTGTAGACACATGGTTCGTCTACATTTTAAATAAAATAATAAGTTTTGATCGTTTGATCAGATCTTATGCTCCAAGACCTGGATGCTTGTTTAAGGCCATAAATTGATCTCACCAATTTGCAAACCTTTTGCTCTTCGCCTTTTTCTATGAAACCCTTTGGTTGCATCATATAGATGCTTTCGTCAAGATTTCCATTTAGAAATGCAATATTGACGTCCATTTGTCATATCTCATAGTATAATTAGCAGTAATGGATAAGAAAATTCAAATTGATTTAAGCATAGCTACTAGCAAGAAGGTCTCGTTATAATAGATCCCTTCCTTTTGGGTATACTCAGTGCCAAATCTAAACACTTCAAAATTGCACAATAGCTTCCAGGACCAAGATCTTATGAGCACAAGCTTCAAAATTTTGATTTGCTTTCTCACCACTTCAGCTCCTAGCTATGTCTGAAAAACTGCTTGAACGGGACGTGTTGGCATCTTAAAATCACTAGACTATGTCGGATGAACAGTGATTGATGAATAGTAACATATGAACAGTGATCTATGAACAGTGTCTCGTAAATAGTCATAGGTGAACAATACTTTGTGAATAGTAATTTGTGTGAACACTAACTTTGTGAACAGTACCCGTATATAGTGACGACTTGTTCTCTGTTTACTAGAAAACTATTATAACACTGGCCTAATTTATAGTATTATGTCTCTATTTATCCCTGTCCAATTTTAACTCGAAAACTTAATCTTATCAGGCTTAGTGTAACTAATTTTCTAAGCTTTTAGAACTTAATCTCATTAAGTCTTTAATTGGGCTTTTAACACTTAATTAGGTCCAACCTCAATTTCGTACAGGCTTGTACTTAATCACATTAGTTATAAGCTTATTAATCTAATTAATTAAATTGGCTCAAATACTCTATTTAATTAATCAAATTAATTAAATAATGAGCCTATTTACTAGTCAAATATATTTAATTCAATAACTGGGTTTTATTCTCAAACAAACCCAATTAAATTAAATAATTAATATCTCAAAGTCCAATCCTTGTTCAGATAATTTGTATAAACTATTTAGGAGGACATATGACAGGGAACTCGGACAACAAAGAACCAAAATCTAAACACCAACAATCTTCAACCAAACTCTCACACATAATCAACTAATAATCTATCTAAATAATTCTTCAATATATCAAATAATCAATGTTTGAATAATGTCTAACAAAACAATAATGAAAACCTATATTTATACTAGACTAACCCTAATGACACATAAGACATATAATTCTAAATAGATTGGGAATTTAAGCTAAATTATGAAAAGTCAAAATCCCTAATTGAGTGAAAATCCCTAAATAAGAAAATTCCAAATTCAATTAGACCGTAAATAACTAAATTATTGAAAAGACTAAATTATCCCTAATGTAAAAATAAACCATGCTGCATCAATTCTCCCCCACTTGAAAAACTCGACTCCTAGCGATTTGCTTACAGCGGATGTTGCCAAAACATGATAAAGCACCAAATCTTGTCTAGCATAAACATATGAACGTCGTCGATCCAAGTCTGCACTTCACAATAGTCAAAAAACATAGATACTAGTGGTTGAAAACTAGGCAATGTTGCATTGATGGACATCAATGTTGGTGAAGATGCAATCAACATCGTTGGAGACTTCAAAATAGAGACAAGCATGCCTTAGTTTGAGCATTTATCTAACACATTAGAGGCTCCAAATAAATCAACTTCAATATTGGACTTGGAGATAACTTCTCGAAGTAGTTTAGGAGGCTCAAAAAGTTTTTCTTCATAAGATGGTTCAACTTCAATCTTTGATTTGGAGTCTTCTTTTTGAGAAAGATAAATGATTTCAGTTGGCTTCTCATCAACCATAGGCACAACTTCAATAAGATGCTCTTCAACCTTAGAATCTTCAACATGCATAGTCTCAAATTCACCCATAAGCTCTACCTCACTAGAAATCTTTTCAATCTTGACTTCAACATCTTTAACTTGAATCTCAACCTCATGATAAATCTTGCTTGGAATATCATCATCCATAACATCTTCCTCAACTTTTTCTCTTACATTTGGAACTTTTTCTTCAATGAATTCAAACTTGGTAGGTTGGACTTGCTCACAAGGTTGTGGGATATTAGTAGGGTGACTCACATAACTCTCATATGTTGGGTGATAAGGTGTGTAAGATGTCGACTTACTCTTATAGTCAACCAATATTCTAATGATTCGATCTACAGTATTGTTCCAATCACAAGATTCATTAGTTAGAGATCGAGAATTCACCACTCTTTAATGCTTATAGGTTTGAGGCTTCCTTCTCATAGGCATATATCTGGGCTTAAGATGTGAAGGTAGAAAAGTATCAATTACTAAGTGTTTCATCCCGTCCCATGTCACAAGTCCTCCCATGCTTCCAGCAAATTTACGCTTAACCATCCACCATTCAAAAGCAAAATCTCTAAGTTGGCTTGCACCACAATCAACCATCATATCTTCTGGAAGATCTACATCGTAAAAATATCACTCCAAGCTTTCAAATCATTGGAGAATCTCTTTAACATAATAAGAACGGAAGTTAGGAAGAATAATTTTCACAAAAAGATGATGATGAATCCTATAAAACTTTAAGCATTTATTGAAGGTAATCCCTTATTTCTCATGTTCATAGTTGCTTTTGTAAGCCCAATAAGCCATTAGACTAAAATGCAAAAATCAAAGTATGAAAGGTTGCATAGAAATGGCTTAAACTACAAATTTTGAGGTATTGAGGGACTCGAATGTACCTTTTCAAAAGTTTAGGGGCTGATAAATTTTCCAAGGAAGCCTAAAATCTTATTTTTGGGTTTTTGAGGACATTTTGTTGGGACTTGGCGATCGGTGAAGGGGGGAAGTTGATAGGGAAGGGTCAATCTATAGTTTAGTGGTAGAGGTGAGGTACCACCTGCCAGTCGACAGCGATAAATAGTAGCAGCGACGAACTATTTTTTTGGCATTTTGAGAGGTTTTTGGTGATGGTGATGAAGGGAAGAATGATGGGGATATCCTGATCTATGTTTTGGTGTATTAGGTGATGGGTGATTTGCCAGTGGCGGATGATGAACAGTAAATCCGGTATTGAGCGGTGATTAACAGTGACTGTGTTTGGGGTTTTATGGAATTTGGGATGATTTTGCGAAAACGAAGTTATGCTTTGATACAATTTGATGGGGAACTCGTACAACAAACAACCAAAACGTAAACACCAATAATCTTCAAACAAACACTCACACACAATCAACCAACAATTTGTCTGAATAATTCTTCAATATATCAAATAATTAATGTCTAAATAATATTTAACAAAATAATAATAATAATTTATATTTATAGTAGACTAACCCTAATGACACATAAGACCTATAATTCTAAATAGATTAAGAATTTGACTTAAATTAGGAAAAGTCAAAATCCCTAATTGAGTCAAAATCTCTAAATAATAAAATTCTTCTTTTAATTAAAACCTAAATAACTAAATTATTAAAAAGACTAAATTATCCCTAATGTAAAAAAAAAATCATGCTACATCAATTTATTTAATTACAAGCTCCAATAAGTTTAACCAGTAATCTATTACCTCATAATTGTAGTGGGCCCCATCTTTTAACTTTGGTCCATTCCATTATAGGTCCAAAGTTGCACTCTTGAATTAAATACTCTTTAAAGAAAGCTTAATAATTTAATCTGATTAAATTATTTCTTTAAGCCATATCCGTTGACTATCAGGTTTTCATAACTATCCTTCTTGAAATACCAATGGTTGGAGCTAGGTATGATTTATCGTGTTATCCCTCCAATGACATCTTGAGCCTTTGATACCAATTTTACACCATTTAAATGAGTTGAGATTTATTAAAATAAGTCTCAGTTTGATGAACAACTTTCATTAAACACTTGTCCAAGATTCTCCCAAATAAAACCTTGTAAAACCATTAATGTGATATTCTGCAATCCTGTTAGAGTCATGAATTCTATATCTATGGTATAGTCTGCTAGCATACAGATCTTACAATCCCAACTAGCTAAGGTATTAACCTTACTCTTTTAGATCTCACTTTTTATTCTAGTCAAAGACCATAGCCGATTAGTTGGGCTTCATTCTTTGTCTCCCATGTTAAGGATTTTAGCATCCTTTGTAGCCTCCTTCATTTTGACTTTTGAGAGAAATTCTAATTCTTTATCAAAATCTATCTTTATCCTAAATAAAGAACATGATAAAGAATTCAGTGTCATATCGATTTTGCCTCAATTAACAACTTTTGCAAGTGAAAAATGATATCTTTTACATTAGCCACATAAATAAACTTCAAAATACAACACTTGGTCCAAAGAAGTAAATATATAACTTGGCTATTGCATTTATTTTCTCTCACTTTGCATAGTATATTCTTCATTCTTTAAAGTGATAATCATAGGAAGGGAAAGGTATACTTGCTTCTAGGACCCACTTATGATATTGATAGGTGTCTATTTATGTATTACTTTCATATCAATTTGTCCATGTTTCTTTGCTATATTCCTTGGTATTTTTACGGTTTTGTGTGGTTTTGATGTTTGTAGGAGTTTTGGAGCAACTTGCATAAAAATGGAGTAAAACCCTTCATTTTCACCTCTGCTAGTCAACCATCTTCTCGGATTTAATTGTATTGATATACAATGAACCCGATGACATATTATATACCGTTGGAAAGCTCTCGAAGTCTATTTTCTGGAGAAATTTACGGTTTATAAATCCATTCAGTGTACCAAAAGTTGTAATCAAAACAGTGTGAGAAGTATAGAAATGTAATTCCACAAATCACTGTAGCATGTATAATACGGGACACTGTAGCAGGTTACTGTAGCAGAGTATTTAAACACATTTTAGGGTTTTATTTTGATAACTTGAAGAGGGGAGAACGTGGTGGAGGCTACAGCTCTGGAATTCTTTCATCTCCTGTAGTTCTTGAAGGAGAAAGGAAGCTTGGAAAGAGGAAGAACTACAATCCAAAGAGAATTACATCAAATTTGCTAAGTTTTTCCCTTCCCTTTCATTTTCTGGAATGTCTCCATGTTGTATTGTATTTACCACGTTCTTAAACATGTGTAACTGAATCTGAATTGGTTGAGGGTGATTTCAAAGCCCCTGATATGGTTTTTGTAAGTTGATTGTGCAAGAAGTTGTTATCCAATTCTCTAATTGAAGTTGCTTGTATTTTCCTATATCTAATGCTTATGATTGCTTGCTGGATTGTATTTCGAATGGCCAACTGAATATAATCTGGTTGTTGTCTATTGCTAGACTAGAAATCTTGATCCGTAATTGTCTTGAATTTCTAATCCTTAGTAGCAAAATTGTGATCAGAGATTGCAATTGGAGAATACAACCTAAGTTAAATAATCCGAGCTTGTGTGTTTATTGCTTAGATCAACCTATCTTTCTTATCGTAATGCATCCATTGAATTAAATTTAGAGAGCTTGTTCTAGGTTGTTTAATGGATAGAGATTAAATAAAGAGCCTGTTTTATTTAACAACAAAGTAAGGAAAGATTGGGATAACAGAGCTTGTTGTTATCTACGGTTGATAATTTCAATGGTGTAATTGGATGACAATTCTATGATTAATTCGCAAATCCATATCTTGTGGCAGAGAATGATTTTCTTAACCAGATTTCTTTCATTGTGTAATTCTCAATTGATTTAACTTTGCATTCTGTTATTCTTTACTTGCATTAATATTTCATCTAGTTAATCAATCAACAAAACCCCCCTCATTTAGTTTATTGTTGCTTTCGAACAACAAATTCAATTAGAATCAATCCTCGTGGGAACGATATCTTACTTATCACTTTATTACTTGTGCGACTAGTATACTTGCTAGTTTCGAACGCATCAAGTTTTGGCGCCGTTGCCGGGGATTGATTTTCTAATCGATTTGTTATTTTGTTTTCATTGTTGATTCATATTTTGTTTGTTTTTCTTTTCTGATTGTTTGTGTTTAGGCAACATGGCAGTAAACTTTCAACAATTCAGTAGCGGATTTGAGCCACAAGTACCATGGAGAGTAAATGAGGTAAGCACTCCGAACATTGAACAACAACTTTCTGAGCTAACCTCTCTTGTGGAAAACATGGCTGTAGGAGATATGCAGAAATCTTATGCATGTGGGATATATTCTACCATGGAGCATCCAATCGACATGTATCCAACTTTACAAGAAGAATATATGGAACAAGCCAATGCCATGGGTGGATTTCCAGGACAAACGAGGCAATGGTATGATCCTTTCTCTAGCACTTACAATGCTGGATGGGAAGATCAACATAATTTCAGTTACTGGAATCATCAACCAATCACTCCAAATGTGATACCAAATCGGCCACAAAGTTTCAATCAACCTAGAGTGCAGCAACCATTTCAAATGCAACCAACACCAATGCCACATCCAGCACCACAACCAGCTTCACAAAACTCAGGTATGTCTCTCCAGGATATTGTTAATGCACTTGCCACTAATACAATGCAATTCCAGCAGAAAACTGGGGCAAGTATCCAAAACCTGGCAAATCAAATGGGACAATTGGCTACTAGCATGAGCAAATTCGAGGGCCAAGACTCAGAAAAATTATCTTCTCAAGCGGTGATCAATCCAGGAGAGACTGTTAGTGCGATAACTTCACAAGGTGGAGAGCAATTAGATATCTTGCCAAGGAAATCACAAACGGATGAAGGAGATGACACCACTTCCACCATGAACAAAACACTGACTTCTCAGGTAAATCCTATAACTCCCATTCCTTCATATGTTTCTCCTCCACTTTTTCCTAGTAGATTTGCAAAATCGACGAAGGAGGAACAAGAACAAGAAATCCTGGAAACTTCTCACAAAATCGAGGTAAATATACCACTTTTGGATGCTATCGAGCAAGTACCTCATTATACAAAATGTCTCAAGGAGTTATGCACAGCAAAAGAAAGTTAAAAAGAAATGAGAAAGTAAGTGTGGGGGAAGATGTTTCAGCTGTATTGCAAAGGAAAATTCCTCCAAAGTACAAAGATCCAGGTACGTTCACCATGCCATGCACCATTGGTAAAACCAAGTTTGAAAGAGTTATGTTAGATTTAGAAGCATCTATTAACATCATGCCATATTCTATTTATGCTTCTTTAAATCTTGGACCTTTTGCGAAAATTGGTATTATCATTCAAATTGCTGATCGTTTTAATGCATATACCAAAAGAGTTGTGGAAGATGTGCTTGTGCAGGTGAATCAATTGCTATTCCCAGTAGACTTTTATGTTCTTGAAATAGAGGATGAGACATCTCCTAATCCAACACCGATTCTTATAGGGAGACCATTCTCGAAAACTGCTAGAACCAGATTGATGTTCATGATGGCACTCTCACCATAGTGTTTGATGGCAAGGTGATCCGTTTCAATATTTTTAAGGCAATGAGGTACCCTAGTGACTTATATTCTGTTTTTGTAGTTGACGTTACTGATCTCTGCCACAAACAATGTTTTGAGTTAACTCGCAAGAATGGATGGATATAGCTATTAATGAGCACATAAGGGACAGAAAATTCTAAGGAGTCAGAAATTTTGATACAAGTGTCAAAAGAAATGGAGGAAGTTGTGACAAGCTTAGATGAGACCATCGCAATAACCACAAATAGGTATGATGTTTCGTACATTCAATTTCCTTTATCTAATGAGAAAATTTTTTCTTCTGTGATGACAGCCCCTGCCTTGGAGCTTAAGCTTCTTCCAGATCATTTGAGGCATGGATTCTTGAGTGAGAATGATCCTTTGCCAATTATAATAGAAATGGGCCTTGCACGAATACAAGAAGAGAAATTCGTTCGAATACTTACAGACCACAAAACAGCTATTGGGTGGACGATTGCTAACATCCAAGGCCCAGCCATATGCATGCACCAATTCTTGTTGGAAAAAGGATCCAAGCCCACTAGAGAAGCATAGCAGAGATTGGACCCTGCCATGATGGAACCAACGTCGGGCTGAGGACGTTAAACCAAGCGCTTATTGGGAGGCAACCCAATGTTTTTGAAAAATAAATAAAAAAAAGAAAAGAAAAATAAAATAAGGTAATAATGATCGATTTTTGTGTCTCGAGGAGATTCCTTTCGTAGGCCATCAAATTGATCAGGTTTTATCTCTCTTTGACATCTGTCTTATTTGTTTTTATTTGTTTTTACTTTTTTTCGTTATTGTGTTGTTATCTCTTTTATGTGTCTTTATTTCGTTTCTGCTCTTGTCTTTTCCTTCCTTTTGTTTAATTTGATTATTTCGTACTTCGAATTCATTTGTGCAACAGCTTGAGGAAACATCCACAAGAGAGCTGAAACCATTGCCTGAAGGTTTGAAACGTGCATATCTGGGAGAAGAACAAACTCAATCGTATTATCGGTAATATCTCTCCATTTAGTCTCTTCAATGGATGCTGATATCTTTCTATCGAACCTTCGTAAATATTTCCCTTCACTTCCTCAAAATGCTGTGTTTAAAATTTAAAAAGTACGGATGACTAGACTTTGGGCGTTGATGCTCCTAAATGTGCCTGCTGATATCCGATGGCTTATCGAAGCCAAGGTGAGATTGTCCGGTGAGCCGGACATTAATCTCGCAAAATACATGCCTGGTCTTGGAAAGAGCTACTACGCCAAGAGGCGAAGAGCGAAAAGGTTACAAGTATGTTATAAATGTGCTAGATGGAATTGTAACCAGACTTGTCGTTCATTAGGTTGTGTGTCCAGGAATAGAGAAGATAAACTTTCATTTATTAAGAATGGTTTGAGTAATGAGTCGCTGGATAATGTTTTGTTAACTCTCGAGTCACATTCATGTGGACTTGTTCAGCGTGAATTGCTTAATCTATGGACACAATTTCGTGATGAATTGCAGTGTTATAGTCTAGGGAATCTGACTAAAAACGACCCTGTTTGCCAGTTTATAAGAAAACTGGATGGAAAGCAAATCCCCGAATCATAGAAGGCGTTTCAGCCGTTACTGGACGTAAAACCAGAGGAAGATGTGAGCCACAATCACAACTACTTGTATATTTGAATGTGTGTTGTTATTGTCAAATTTTTTTTCTTGTTCGTTTGATCTGATTATCAATGTTGTTTTTGTGTTGTTGTTGTTTGTTGATTTTGTTTGTTTTAATTTCAAGTTTTTTTTTTGACAAACCATATGACTACCCTATGGCATAAGTACACGTGGGAGATAAGTGTGGAGGTTTTGTCAACCTCCACCGAAAGTGTATCTCTATTTTTAATGCTTCACGTGGGAGACAAGTGTGGAGGTTTTGTCAAACTCCGCCGAAAGTATATCTCCATTTTTCATGTTTCACGTGGGAGACAAGTGTGTAGGTTTTGTCAAACCTCACCGAAAGTATATCTAATTTTTTCAAATCTTGAGGCGATAAATCTGCATCGAGCAACCCCCACTGAAATTATGTCCCCATGTGTCCAATTTGAGAGTTTCACGTGTGTGTATATATCCATTCTCCATATTTTCAAATTTCATTATTATAACATGTCTTACATTTGAAAAGCATATTACCTAACGTGCATTATTGTCTTACACAAGGTTAGAGCACTTGCAGAAATGGAGAAAACACCAATTCGGCGATTCCAAAATATATGCGTATTTTGTGGATCGCAATTTGGTAAAGATGGAGAGTTTACAACAGCAGCTCTTGATTTTGGTAGGACATTAGCTGCGAGGGGTATTCATTTGATTTATGGAGGGGGTAGTGTTGGGTTAATGGGGTGTGTGTCGACAGCTGCATCTTTGGGAGGAAGTAAAGTTCTCGGCATTATTCCTAAACCATTAGCTGTGCGAGATATCATAGGTAACACAATGGGGGAAGAGTTACAGGTCTCTAGCATGCATGAGCGTATTGCACATATGGTTGTTAAGTCCGATGCATTTATAGCTTTGCCTGGTGGTTATGGTACATTAGAGGAGATATTTTAAATCACCTCTTGGGCACAGCTAAACATCCATCGGAAACCCATTGGTTTGTTAAATGTCAATAATTTTTTTGATGGTTTGTTGTTCTTTCTTGATCAAGCTGTAGAAAAAAATTTCATCTCACCGTCGGCGAGGCAAATCCTGGTTACAGCTTCAACTGCAGGGGAGTTAATTAACAAATTGCAAGCATTCGTCTATTCTCCTGATCCAATAATAGCTCGGATAGATTGGTTTGCGGAGGGCAATAAAAGGCGTAAACTGGATTTAATGCTTCATCTGTAATCTCTATCTATTGCTTTGCTTCGTTTTTGTTTGCTTTCTTTTTAGTGTGTTTATTTGAGATTTTTCAGGTCATTTCTTTTGAGTTTTTTTTTTTTTTTTAGGTTGTTTCTGTCACCCCAGGTAATATTTTCTAATCTCGATTTTTAGAGTGGTGGCTTAAAAAGTTTAAGTCCTCTTGAAACGCATTATGGATCTCTTTAATCCATAATGGCTGAATAAGGAGGCTAACTTCTAAACTTTTTAGACCCATTCTAACTGACTTGTTTTTGTTTGCTGGCTTGTTGGACTTTGTTATTTTATGAGTAAGTTTAGTTTTATGTAATTTAGAAGTGGTTATGTGTTTTTATCTTTATCAGTTTTGATTTTTAAAAAAAAAACAATTGTGGAAAAACCTGAGAATGGCAGAATATGGGGTTTCTTTAACCCTTGAAACGCATTCTCTCTAAATAAATCTGTAGTTTGTTTATTTCATGTTGTTTGAAGTGTCTTGTTTCTTGTTTTGTTCTTTCATAATAAAGGTATATAGGCTGGAAACCTTAAGTCTGAGGGCTACTGGTCCTAAGGATTGTTGAAATATACAATCTTGACTCAGGTGTAACAACGCCACGTACCTCTTCTCTTGCATTTTATGGGTCGATGATAAGATAATGATTGAATTAAGAATAACTCTTGGAAAATGATAAATGATGCATGGATCTGTGTGCTTGAATGTTTATTGGTTTTCGCTTTGCTTTTGATTCCTTGCGCAACATTGAGCACTGAGCTATGATCACTGAGTTATTTGTTCACTTAGAGAAAGTTTATGTAATTTAAATGTTTCTTCAGATTTCAATGAATTCTAGAACTTGTTTGATGGTCACTCGAGGCGAAATCCTAGACTGTGCAACATTAGGGAAATGATTTAGGCCATCTTTGGACCATTTGAGCCTTAACAGCCACCCTTGACTGAAATTGATTCCTAGTTACCCCTTTGAGCCTTTGTAAGCCATTTTCCTTGTTAACTCACTAAAAGATTTCCTAACCTCAAATGAATTTGTTCCAAACAGTTTATCCCTTGCCTATGAGCATGCAGATCATTCACAATTAAATTTTGAGCTATGTTCTAGTTTTGGGAAGTTAGAGGAGATTGGGATGTGTCATGAGTAATGCAAGTGAGTTCTATTATGTTTGAAAAAAAAAGAAAAAAACAAAAAAAAAACTAATCTGTACTTATCGTCCACGTACTTACACATTAAGGACAATGTGTTGTTTAAGTGTGAGGGAGGGGAAGTGTAATAAAAAAAAAAGAAAAAAAAAAGAACAAAAGAAGAAGAATAAGAGATCTATACCCCTAAGTGTTCTTAAAAAGAATGAAACAACAAAGTGTGGGGGTGTAGTTTTCTTTTGTTTTCTGCAAAAAAAAAAAAAGATTGAGTGTTCTAAATAAGTTTGGGGGAGTAACCCGGTGAATTGAAACGAAGTTGTGTTATAGGGTTGAGCTCTACATAGTCTTGAATGATTTATGTGTTTGTGGGTGATTTGAGCAAATTATTATCCTTTATCATACCTTCACCCAAGCCAAACGTTACAAGGTTAATAAAGCCCTACTTGATCTTTAGTGTTGTGCTTGTCTACATTAGTGGAGAGTGACTTGAAAAGCAAGCCTATGGAGTTCATTTATACACACATCTTCATTATTAAATATGATTCATTTTTATGCATAAACTCATCCGGGTTACAAGTGATTAGGTGAGAATGGCTCTACACACACACACTTGAGGGATTGAAGTGAAGCGAAACTAATTTTTGAGATGAAATTCTTGATCAAGTGTTTTATTTTGAAGTTTTCCTTGGGTTATAATTAAGTACAATCTTTGAGGCCTATTTGCAAGATGAAGCATTTGTGTGTGTTAATTTTTTGTTGATTCTGTTTCGGTTTAGTTTTATTTTATATTGTCGTAGTTACTCGAGGACTAGCAAAGTCTAAGTGTGGGGGAATTTGATAGGTGTCTATTTATGTATTACTTTCATATCAATTTGTCCATGTTTCTTTGCTATATTCCCTGGTATTTTTATGGTTTTGTATGGTTTTGATGTTTGTAGGAGTTTTGGAGCAACTTGCACAAAAATGGAGTAAAACCCTTCAATTTTCACCTCTGCTAGTCAACCATCTTCTCGGATTTAATTGTATTGATATACAATGAACCCGATGACATATCATATACCGTTGAAAAGCTCTCGAAGTCTATTTTTGGAGAAATTTACGGTTTATGAATCCATTCAGTGTACCGAAAGTTGTAATCAAAACAGTGTGAGAAGTGTAGAAATGTAATTCCACACATCACTGTAGCATGTATAATACGGGACACTGTAGCACGTTACTGTAGCAGAGTATTTAAACACATTTTAGGGTTTTATTTGATAACTTGAGGAGGGGAGAACGTGGTGGAGGCTTCAGCTCTGGAATTCTTTCATCTCTTGGAGTTCTTGAAGGAGAAAGGAAGCTTGGAAAGAGGAAGAACTACAATCAAAGAGAATTACATCAAATTTGCTAAGTTTTTCCCTTCCCTTTCATTTTCTGGAATGTCTCCATGTTGTATTGTATTTACACGTTCTTAAACATGTGTAACTGAATCTGAATTGGTTGAGGGTGATTTCAAAGCCCCTGATATGGTTTTTGTAAGTTGATTGTGCAGAAGTTGTTATCCAATTCTCTAATTGAAGTTGCTTGTATTTTCCTATATCTAATGCTTATGATTGCTTGCTGGATTGTATTTCAAATGGCCAACTGAATATAATCTGGTTGTTGTCTATTGCTAGACTAGAAATCTTGATCCGTAATTGTCTTGAATTTCTAATCCTTAGTAGCAAAATTGTGATCAGATATTGCAATTGGAGAATACAACCTAAGTTAAATAATCCGAGCTTGTGTGTTTATTGCTTAGATCGACCTATCTTTCATATCGTAATGCATCCATTGAATTAAATTTAGAGAGCTTGTTCTAGGTTGTTTAATGGATAGAGATTAAATAAAGAGCCTGTTTTATTTAACAACAAAGTAAGGAAAGATTGGGATAACAGAGCTTATTGTTATCTACGGTTGATAATTTCAATGGTGTAATTGGATGATAATTCTATGATTAATTCGCAAATCCATATCTTGTGGCAGAGAATGATCCCTTAACCAGATTTCTTCATTGATTAATTCCCATTCAATTAACTTTGCATTGTGTTATTCATTAATTACCGTCGTATTCAGTTTTACATCTAGTTAATCAATCAACAAAACCCCCTCATTTAGTTTATTGTTGCTTTCGAATAACAAATTCAATTAGAATCAATCCTCGTGGGAACGATATCTTACTCATCACTTTATTACTTGTGCGACTACTATACTTGCTAGTTTCGAACGCATCAGATATTGAGTTTGTTATATATATAGTGTTAAGACTTTCTTTCCACGACACATAGTCTTGACCATCACATGACCAACATAGCTATCACCATCACATGATCTATATAGCTATAACCATCTCACTGTTTTTTAAAAATCCAGTTAACATTTCCATTCAGTATAATTTTTCTACGGAGCATATTGATCATTTAGCATAGAAGTAATTTGATTTTTTTTTCGTAAAAATAAACATACACCCTTATCAATGACTATAAAACTTTTGAATATAACTATATGATGTGTGGGATGCCAAAATGTAGATGCAGTTATCCAAAAATAATTTGTAATATATTCTATGATGCTTTAATCAAATAATTACCACTTTTCTTTAGGAAAATGTAATAACTCTATGTGACTAAATTAGAACTCTTTCTAATTATTATTATTTTCCAAAATAACTCATATTTCAATAATAATAACCACCATATTTTAGCCCTTAATTAATGAAATCATTCCTTTGGGGAATATCTTTTCAAAAATTAGGTTGAGTGTATTGTGTCAATTAATTCCAAGATTACATTGATGCGAAATTTCTTTAGGAAATAACACTTAACGGTTTGCTTGGATCAATTTTATCCAATAGGAGATCCAATCTTGGAAGAAAATTACTATAAACCCTCCTTTAGGGAGCAAGACCCTAAGACGGACCAAGTCGAGGCTTATGGATAGCCCATCCATATGGATCAACAATGGAGGCTTTAGGTTTAAATTAATTAAAACCTTCTTCCACTCAAACATTTAAAAACTTTGGGATTTTGGTTTAAAGTATGGTTCATAAAAGTTTTTCAAAACCTTTTGAAATTTTTATGTCCATATTTTCTTTCTTAATTAATCTCATTAATTAAGATTATGATTTATATTATATTTATCAAACTTTTGATAAATATAGAAATCACCTTATTAGTTACTTTAATTAATCTAATTATTTTTAAGTAATTTTATTTATGTATTCTTTTAATTAAACACTTTGATTAATTATATATAAATTTATGCATGAATGCATGGACATGTTAATGCATGATATAGCATTTCCTTTTCTCTATAGCATGTGACATGTCATTATTTCATTTAACACTTAAATAAAATAATCATACATAAAGCATACATATTGGTATAAACACTTGGCCATTTTCTTAAAAATATTACAATAATTTTTTCTTGAGTTTTTGTTTCTTCTTGTGTTTTCTTGGCATGTCCATTGTGTTTGAATATATCTATTAGTTTTAAGAAAATTTTTAAAATTCATTAAATTTAAATTTAAATTAATAAAATTAAAATTTTTGAGTGTTTAGTGAACTGTTTCAAAGTTGTCTAGAAACTCTAAAAATATTGACTGACACCCACGTAGACCTGGAACTTTTCCAAATTTATAGTTTCACCTCAACAGATCGCAACTTTGATTTTATGGGATACACAACTCGAAATTTGTTACTGTTTTGGGCTATAAAACCCAAAAAACAACATGGACAAGATGGGCTAATAAATCAATTGCACTCACATGGGCCAAGTTTCGAAAAAAAACTAAGCCCTTTAGTTGAAACAACTTGGGTTTGGGTTTGAGGGAACCCATGAAGCTCAACACCATTGCATTGTTCGCTGCCCAATGGCTTTAGTTATCATAAAATAGCCAATTGGACCCAACTTTAGTGATGAACCACCAAGCTAGGCCCATAGACCAACACCCAATAGCCCTATAGGCTTCAAACAACAAAATCCATGCACTTTGGACTTGGACTCACTATGCTTGGGCTTCAATAAATTTGAATTGGCTTAGGGCTTTCCAAGAAATCCTTTGGCCCACCAAATTCACATGCCCTAGACTTGTTTTAGGACTAGCCGCCACCTCTAAGGCAACCCAAGGCCCATTTGTGCAAACCCTCAGACCTAGGGTTTTTGGCACATAACTTTTGTGGCCTAAACCCTAGCCTCTTGTACATTGATTTCAGCCTCCATAGCTTTGATCTCCATCAAATCTTGTGTTCTTACATCAATTAATACACATCTCATGCATAATAATTACAGACAATTATGTACAAAAAACACAAAAATAATCAACAAAAAATAAACAAACAATTCAATGGCATATAGGTCACCTTTGATAAACACATGAAAACACACTCCTAAGCATAAATAATTAATACTAATTGGTCAATATTGTAAGACTTTTTATGGTATTGTAACATAACTATTTTGCCTATGCCTATTTGACATTTATTTTATTTGTTTTGCATTTTTTTAGTCTTTATCTTGAAATAAAATGTTGTCCTTAAATTGTGATTAATGGAAATCTTTGCGTAGGTTTAGTAAAATAGACATAACTCTTAATCTATAAATAAAAAAGAAGAGATTCTTGAACCTAGAGTAACACGACCCAATCCTGGACAAAGTTGAAGAACAATCAAAGCCCAAATCCAACATTTGATGGGCCGAAATTGAGACAAAACAGAATTGAACTGTAACTACTACTTAGCCCAACCCATCTTCGGTATTTTGACCATATCTCATAGAAGACTTGTCCAAATTGCATGAATTTGGTGGCTATGCAAAAGATGAGATAAAAAGCTACAACTTTCTTGTTTCCACAAAGCCTAATTCAATCGTTTTAGTAGCAAAAAATGTGTTGCAAGTTGGTGGCCGAAAATGTGGAAGATTTGGTTTACATTAGAATAGTTCCATTTAATTACCTATATAAGGACACCTTGAGGAGCTGAATGGAGGATGAAGAAAATCCATTGGATTCCATTGTATCATTGTATCTTACAATTCTCTCTTATATTTTCTCTCTAGAAATGGCGAGAATAGTTTGTAAGTTAGGCTAGAGATGAACTTGTATGTGTGGTTTATCTATTTCTCTACTTTGATTCTTCCTCAAGGGCTATAAAGTTTGTAAGTTTGTTCATGTGTTTAACTTTTTCCATTTTGTGATTCTCTTTAATCTCGAAATTATAATTCTTAATTTCGTATAAATTCAGTCATGCTTTTTTTATGTGATTCGTGTTGAATTATAATTGTTACTACTAGTTTCGTTTTATGAGTTAGTCTTTTACTACAATATTGGCAATTGATAAATTTGTCGATCTTGGATAAGTTGTAAGGATGAACATTGTTAGTGTATATTGCTTGTAAAGAGTTTATGCATATCAAATACATGTGCTTTTCAATTATGCTTTACGATATATATTTTCCGATTGATTGTTTCAGATGTGAAACTTTTAATTGAGTTATAATTATGTAATCAAAGTGGGGATTAGATTTACAAAACATATAAATGATTCTCGATGCCTCACCTCTTAATTATCATCGATTTTTTCCAATTGTTATGCATTGTAGTTTCTCTATAACAAATCACTTCAAAGTTAAATTTTATGTCTTTATTATCTTTTTAATATATTTGTTCTACTAACCTCAACCTTCCTCATGGGATCGACATCTTAACCTATTTGTAGTTGCTGTGTTTTGAGCATAAAAAAAAAAAATTTGGCGCCGTTGCCAGGGAAGCATAATAGACAAAGGTTAGTATTTATATTTTCTTTATCTTTGTGAAAATTCATTTCTTACTTTCTTTTCTTCTGTCTTACCTTGTTGTTGAATTGTTAATATAACTTTTCTTAACTCATTCCTAGCTTAAATTATTCTTGTTTATCATTATTGCATTTTTCTTTCCAACCTTTTCATTATTATCCCCTTTAACATTTTAAATCTTTTTGTTGCTCTAATCATTTTTTTGTTGCTTTAATTATTTCGTTTATTGCTTAATTATTCTTGTGCTAAGTTATACTAACTTTTTATTTTTGACTAATCTAACTCTTTACTTTTATGCTCCTAGCTTTTACTTTTCTTGTATCTAACTTTTACTTTTATGCTACATATAATTTTTAAATTTCTTGTTCCTAACATTTACTTTTCTGCATCTAACTTTTTATTATTGTAAATTTTACTTTTGATTTTTTTTGAAAGGTTGGCCTTGCCACCTAGTTTGTTTTATTTTATTTTTTTCTAGCCTTTTTACTTTTTACTCTTTGACTTTATTTAAGAATTTTCTTGTGTAAAAAAAAAGGAAGGGAAAAAAAAGAGACAAATTGTTAGGATATATGAAGCGACCTAGAGATAAACAAGGGAGATTTATGAAAAAATCAGAACGAGAATGAGCCAACACGAGGATAACCCCGTTAAAACTCTAAAAGATTGCTTACATCCTACCCACATAGCCACACCATCATGTATCATATTTCTACCCAGCACGCCAAAGCTAGATTTTCACCCTGGGATGATACATCTTTTACCCACTTTCCATGGTTTATATAGTGAAAAACCCTTACGTGCATGTTAGGGAATTTGAAGAAGTAGTGGGCACCTGTCATAGTCAATCCAATGCCATAGATTTTGTTAGGTTAAAATTTTTCCCTTTCTCCTTAAAAGACAAAGCAAAGAGTTGGCTATACTCTTTAAGGTCAAGACCCATAGACCCAAGTGCTTTTCAACAAATATTTCTCACAACATAAGACTAACGGCCTGAAAAGACAAATTTCTTTTTTCTTCGAAAAAGATAATAAAACCTTATACCAAGCCTAGGAGAGATTTGTTGAGTTGTTGAACAAGTGTCCTCACCATGGGTATGAAAATTGGCTCTTGGTTAGTTACTTTTATAAGGGACTCACAATTAGGGAACACCAATTTGTTGAGATGATGTGTAATGGGGAGTTCCTCCATAAAGACCCTGAGAAAGACATATAATTCTTCAAAGACTTAGTTGAAAAAGCCCACAAATGGACTGAACCTAGCATTACGGATAACACAAATAGGTCATGACCTAGCGGAATTTACCATCTGAGGGAAGAGGACAACCTTAAAGCCCAATTAGAATTCTTAACTAGGGAATTAGAGGCCTTGAAAACCAAAGATAGGAAGGTCACCCATATAGTTGCTAGGGTTGAGTCACAAGATGCATGCTTTGTTTGTGAAGGGGTGGAACACTTAGCTCAGGATTGCCCAACTTATAGTGAGATGAGAGGGATGTATGAGGAACAATGTAGTGCCTTAGGGATGTACAGAAAGCCTTAGTCCCTATTCTGAAACCCATTGCCCTGACTGGAAAAACCATCGAAACTTTAGTTAGAAATCTAACCCATAAAACAATAACCAAGGGAAACAGGAACAACAACCACCTAAGTCTTATCAAGCACCTTGATACAATGCACTACAAGTTAGGAATTCCTCAGAGGACACCTTACAAGCATTTATGGCGGCCCAAAATAAGACTAACAAAAAATTTGAAATAGTTTTTGCACAGGTGGTAGAAGAGAACAAGGAGATCAAAAGTCATATCACAAAGCTAACTAGTGCTTTGACCATACAATAGCAAGGTAAGTTTCCATCTCAAGCTCAGACTAATCCAAAAGGGTAACATAAGGCACAAGCCTCTAGTTATGATGCAAAAAATCTCAAAGAGGTAAATGTCATCACTGATACCGGGCTGCTGGATTGTAATAGATCAGGATAGGATCTTCAAGTTGATTATCAACTCAACCAATGGCTGGAACAAATAAAATGGAATCTAACAAACACTCTTTGAAAGGGATAACAAGCTCACTGCCAAAGTAAACACCAATGGGATACAGATAATTCACCACCCAAGGATGTAAACCAAGGATACAGGGCTTAAACTAACTCACCACTCTATGGAATCCACCAAGAGATACAGAGTTAAGGAGAAATCAGTATAAACACTGAAATTTCACTCAAATTCGAATTCCAAACTTCACTCCCTTGAATACACAACTTTAGAACTTAAATAACTAGGAACAACCCTCCAAGCATAGGTAAAAGACAATAAGTAAATGATTTCAACAATTACAGCTCAACTACTACATTGACAACTCATTTATTAACTAAGACTCATAAGTAAACTCATTAGGTAATAAAGCATAACCAACTAAGCTAGAAATTCAAATTCTAACCAACTAAGCAATAAAATTCAAATTCTAGAGTAGACTTTAATGCACCATTAATTATGAACCAGCTGTGAAGAGATAGTCATAAATTCCCGCAGACAACTCCAAATGACACATTGACAAATGTGTTAGAAAGCTGACTTCAAGATCTTTTATAGCCATAAATCTTGACAATTAATTCTCTGCACAACAATATCAGTTCTCTTACGAAATTACCCCTCATTCTGGTTCATGTGCACTCTTGACCATTGTAACAATTTACACCCCTTGATGATCTATCATGAATCCTATGGATTGCAACACTCATATTGGTATTGGTGCTGTTATTAGCCAAGAACGAAGACCAATTACTTTCTTTAGTGAAAAATTGAATGCATCTCGCAAAAAGTACTCAACTTATGACAAAGAGTTGTATGCTATTTGTCGAGCTTTGAAGCATTGGAGTCAGTATCTCTTGCCAAAACCATTCGTTCTATATTCTGACCATGAAGCTTTGAAGTTCATCAACAGCCAACAGAAGCTTAATGTTCGATATGCTAGATGGGTAGAGTTTCTTCAAGCTTTCAATTTTACCATCAAGCATAAATCCGGAAGTGATAAGATAGAAGCTTCTATCATCTTCTTTTTAGGCACCAAAAGAACTGGGACAGCACAAGGACTCATGCTTTCCCTCACTAACCGTTTAGTGATAAGCTCATCAACTTGTCGTTTTAATTCTTCATGCTCTGTAGGACTCATTAGATAGGCTGATTTATTTGGCAACACAGCACCTAGAACAAGATCAATACAATGTTGTATGTCTCTCATTGGAGGAAGGCCTGGTGGCATATCATTTGGTATAACATCATGGTATTCTTCAAGAAGATATTTTATCTTCGGAGGTGGTTCATTACTAACTTCATTTTCTTGTAACAACAAGAATACATAAATTTCACTTCCTTTCTTCAACTCTCTTCTACATGCTGTTTGGATAAGCAAAGCATTTCCCTCCCCTTTAGTAGGTTTAGGAACACATTCTAACTTCGAAGGACCCAAAATAACTTTGACCCCATCTTTAAAGAAAGTATAAGTATTCCTATAGCCATCATGCATTACTCTCCTATCATACTACCATGGTCTACCAAGAAGTAAATGACAAGCATCCATAGGAACAACATCACACCATATTTCATCTTTATACTTTTTGCCAATAGAAAATGAAACAAGGCAGTACTTGTTTACCTTGATCTCGTTATCTTTCCGAAGCCATGAAATCTTGTAAGGTTGAGGATGCTTCTCTGTTTGAAGGCCAAGTTTATCAATCATCTCTGTAGACACCACATTTTCAAAGCTGCCACCATCAATAATAAAGTTGCACACACCTTGCCATGAGAAGAACATCTGCTATGGAAGATATTTCTGCAAAGCCAATCATCTTCTTGTTCTTGGGCAATATTCAAACTCCTTTGAATAATAAAGAGCGAATCACCTTTATCAGCATAAGTGACTTCCCCTTCATCAACAAAGTCTAGACTACCGAAATTGATCAAGGCATCTGTCTCGATCTATTCATCACTTTCGTAAAAGTCATCAAATATTGGTGGTTTTCCATGATCTTCAAAGAAGTTGATGCGTTCGAAACTAGCAAGTATACTAGTCGCACAAGTAATAAAGTGATAAGTAAGATATCGTTCCCACGAGGATTGATTCTAATCGAATTTGTTATTTCCGGCAACAATTAACTAAATGGGGGTTTTTGTTGTTTGATTAACAAGATGAAAAACTGAATACGACGGTAATTAATGAATAACACAATGCAAACTTAATTGAAATGGGAATTAATCAATGACAGAAATCTGGTTAAGGGATCATTCTCCACCACAAGATACGGATTTGCGAATTAATTATAGAATTATCATCTAATTACACCATTGAAATTATCAACCGTAGATAACAACAAGCTCTGTTATCCCAATCTTTCCTACTTTGTTGTTAAACAAAACAGGCTCTTTATTTAATCTCTATCCATTAAACAACCTAGAACAAGCTCTCTAAATTTAATTCAATGGATGCATTATGAAAAGAAAGACAGGTTGATCTAAGCAATAAACACACACGCTCGGATTATTTAACTTAGGTTATATTCTCCAATTGTAATCTCTGATCACAATTTTGCTACTAATGATTAGAAATTCAAGACAATTACGGATCAAGATTTCGAGTCTAGCAATAAATCACAATCAGATTATATTCAGTTGGCCACACAAATACAATCAGCAAGCAATCATAAGCATTAAATATGGGAGAATACAAGCAACTTCAATTAGAGAATTGGATAACAATTCCTTACACAATCAACTTACAAAAACCATATCAGGGGCTTTGAAATCACCCTCAATCAATTCAGATTCAGTTACACATGTTTAAGAACGTGGTAAATACAATACAACATGGAGACATTCCAGAAAATGAAAGGGAAGGGAAAAAATTAGCAAATTTGATGTATTTCTCTTTGGATTGTAGTTCTTCCTCTTTCCAAGCTTCCTTTCTCCTTCAAGAACTCCAAGAGATGAAAGAATTCCAGAGCTGAAGCCTCCACCACGTTCTCCCCTCTTCAAGTATCAAAATAAAACCCTAAAATGTGTTTAAATACTCTGCTACAGTGAATTGCTACAGTGCCCCGTATTATACATGCTACAGTGGCTTGTGGAATTATATTTCTATACATCTCACACTGTTTTGATTACAACTTTTCGTACACTGAATGGATTTATAAACCGTAAATTTCTCCAGAAAATAGACTTCGAGAGCTTTCCAACGGTATATAATATGTCGTCGGGTTCATTGTAATCAATACAATTAAATCCGAGAAGATCACTGACTAGCAGAGGTGAAAATGAAGGGTTTTACTCCATTTTTGTGCAAGTTGCTCCAAAACTCCTACAAACATCAAACCACACAAAAACATAAAAATACCAAGGAATATAGCAAAGAAACATGGACGAATTGATATGAAAATGATATATAAATAGACACTTATCAAATTCCCCCCACACTTAGGCTTTGCTAGTCCTCGAGCAACTACGACAATATGAAATAAAACTAAACCGAAACAGAATCAACAAAAATTTAAAACACATAAATGCTTCATCTTGCAAATAGGCCTCAAAGATTGTACTTAATTATAACCCAAGGAAAACTTCAAAATCATGCACTTGATCAACAATTTTATCTCAAATATTAGTTTCGCTTCACTTCAATTCCTCAAGTGTGTGTGTGTAGAGCCATTCTCACCTAATCACTTGTAACCCGGATGAGTTTATGCATAAAAATGAATATATTTAATATTGAAGATGTGTATAAATGAACTCCATAGGCTTGCTTTTCAAGTCACTCTCCACTAATGTAGACAAGCACAACACTAAAGATCAAGTAGGGCTTTATTAAGCTTGTAACGTTTGGCTTGGGTGAGGTATGATAAAGGATAATAATTTGGCTCAAATCACCCACAAACACATAAATCATTCAAGATTATGTAGAGCTCAACCCCATAACACAACTTTATTTCAATTCGCCAGATTACTTCCCCAAACTCATTTAGAACACTCAATCTTCTTTTTTTTCTTTTTTCTTTTCTTTTTCTTTTTTTTAGAAAATAAAAGAAACTACACCCTCACACTTTGTTGTTTCATTCTTTTTAAGAACACCCAAGGGTATAGATATCTTTTTCTTCTTTTTTTTTTTAACTGCAATTCCCCTCCCCCACACTTAAACAACACATTGTCCTCAATGTTTAAGTACGTGGAAGATAAGTACAGATTGTTTTTTTTCTCTCTCTCTTTCTTTTTTTACAAACATTATAAAACTCACTTGCATTGCTCATGGCACAATCCAACCTCCTCTAACTTCCCAAAACCAGAACATAGCTCAGAATTTAATTGTGAATGATCTACATGCTCATAGGTAAGGGATAAACTGTTTGGAACAAATTCATTTTAGGTTACGAAATCTTTTAGTGAGTTAACAAAGAAAAAGGCTTACAGAGGCTCAAAGGGGTAACTAGGGATCAATTTCTGTCAAGGTTGGCTATTAAGGCTCAAACGGTCCAAAGATGGCCTAAATCATTTTCCCAATATTGCTCAGTCTAGGATTTCGCCTCGAGTGACCATCAAACAAGTTCTAGAATTCATTGAAATCTGAAGAAACACTTAAATTGCGTAAACCTTCTCTAAGTAAACAAATAACTCAGTGATAATGGCTCGGTGCTCAATGTTGTGCAAGGAATCAAAGGTAAAACAAAAACTAATATACATTTCAAGCACACAGATCCATGCATCATTTATCATTTTCCAAGAGTTATTCTTAATTCAATCATGATCTTATCATTGACCCACAAAATGCAAGAAAAGAGGTACGTGGCTTTGTTACACCTGAGTCAAGATTGTATATTTCAACAATCCTTAGGACCAGTAGCCCGCAGACTTAAGGTTTCCAGCCTATAAACCTTTATTATGAAATAACAAAACAAGAAACAAGACACTTCAAACAACATGAAATAAACAAACTACAGATTTATTGAGAGAGAATGCGTTTCAAGAGTTAAGAAAACCCCATATTCTGCCATTCTCAGGTTTTCCCACAATGTTTTTTTTTCGAATCGAAACTGATAAAGACAAAAACACACAACAACTCGAAATTACATAAAACTAAACTTACTCAGAAAATAATAAAGTCCAACAAATCAGCAAACACAAACAAGTCAGTTAGAATGGGTCTAAAAAGTTTAGAATTTAGCCTCCTTATTCAACCATTATAGATTAAAGAAATCCAGAACGCGTTTCAAGAGAACTTGAACTTTTTAAGCCACCACTCTAAAAGACAAGATTAAAAAATATTACCTGGGGTGAAAGAAACATCCTGAAAAAAACTCAAAAGAAATGACATAAAAAAAAACTCAAATAAACACAATAAAGAGAAAGCAAACGAAAATGAAGCAAACCAGCAGATAGAGATTACAGATGGAGCATTAAATCCAGTTTACACCTCTTATTGCCTTCTCCAAACCAATCTATCCGAGCTATTATTGGATCAGGCGAATAGGCGAATGTTTGTAATTTGTCAATTAACTCCCCTGCAGTTGAAGCTGTAACAAGGATTTGCCTCGTCGACTGTGAGATGAAGTTTTTTTCTACTGCTTGATCAAGGAAAGACAACAAACCATCAAAAAAATTATTGACATTTAACAAACCAATGGGTTTCCGATGGATGTTTAGCTGTGCCCAAGAGGTGATTTGAACTATCTCCTCTAATGTACCATAACCACCCGGCAAAGCTATAAATGCATCGGACTTAACAACCATATGTGCAATACGCTCATGCATACTAGAGACCTGTAACTCTTCCCCGATTGTGTTGCCTACGATATCACATACAGCTAATGGTTTAGGGATAATGCCGAGGACTTTGCTCCCTCCTAGGGATGCAGCTGTTGACACACACCCCATTAACCTAAGACTACCCCCTCCATAAATCAAATGAATACCCCTCGCAGCTAATGTCCTACCAAGATCAAGAGCTACTGTGGTAAAATCTCCATCTTTACCAAATTGCGATCTGCAAAATACGCATATGTTGCGAAATCGCCGAATTGGTGTTTTCTCCATTTCTACAAGTGCTCTAACCTTATGCAAGACACGTTAGGTATTATGCTTTTCAAGTGCAAGACAGTTTATAGAATGACCTTTGAAAATATACAGAATGGATATATACACACGTAAAACTCTCAAATTTGACACATGGGGACATAATTTCAGTGGGGGTTATTCGATGCAGATTTATTGCCCCAAGATTTGAAAAAATGAGATATGCTTTCGGCGGGGTTTGACAAAACCTACACATTTGTCTCCCACGTGAAGCATGAAAAATGGAAATACACTTTCGGTGGGGTTTGACAAAACCGCCACACTTGTCTTCCACGTGAAGCATGAAAAGTAGAGATATACTTTCGGCGGAGGTTGACAGAACCTCCACACTTGTCTCCACGTGTGCTTATGACATGGGATAGTCATATGGTTTGTTAAAAAGAAAACTGAAAATTAAAACAAACAAAATCAACAAACAACAACAACACAAAAACAACATTGATAATCAGATCAAACGAAACAAGAAAAAAAAATTTGACAATAACAACACACATTCAAATATACAAAGTAGTTGTGATTGTGGCTCACATCTTCCTCTGGTTTTACGTCCAGTAACGGCTGAAACGCCTTCTATGAGTCGGGGATTTGCTTCCCATCCAGTTTTCTTATAAACTGGCAAACAAGGTCGTGTTTAGTCAGATTCCCTAGACTATAACACTGCAATTCATCACGAAATTGTGTCCATAGATTCAGCAATTCAAGCTGAACAAGTCCACAAGAATGTGACTCGAGAGTTAACAAAACATTATCCAGCGACTCATTACTCAGACCTTTAATATGAGAGTTTTATCTATTCTGGAACAAATCCTAATGAAACGACAGCTGGTTACAAATTCCATCTAGACATTGAAAATACTGTAACCTTCGCTATCGCCTCTGGACGAGTAGACTCTTTCTAGAAAGGCAGTATTTTGCGAGATTAATGTCCGGCTCAACGGACAATCTCACCTTGGCTTCGATAAGCCATCGGATATCAGCAGGCACATTTAGGAGCATCAACGCCCAAAGTCTAGTCATCCGTACTTTAGAAATTTTAAACACAGCATTTTGAGGAAGTGAAGGAAAATATTTACGAAGGTTCGACAAAAAGATATCGAAATCTGTTGAAGAGGAGAAAAGAAGAGATATTACCGATAATACGATTGAGTCTGTTTTTCCCGCCCCAAAAAAAAACACCCTGATAGCACGTTTCAAACCTTGAGCAATGGCTGCAGCTCTCGTTTGGATGTTCCTCAAGCTGTTGCACAAATGAATTCGAAGCACGGAATAATCAAATTAAACAAAAGGAAGGAAAAGAAAAGAGCAGAAACGAAACTAAGGACACATAAAAGAGATAACAATACAATAGCAAACAAAAGTAAAAAACAAGTAAAAAAAATATAAACAAATAAGACAGATGGCAAAGAGAGATAAAACTAGTCAAGTTGGGTTACGAACGAATCTCCTCGAGGAACAAAAAAAAAAAAAAACTGATCCATATCCTTATTTATTTCTTTTCTTGTTTTTTCAAAAAATATTGGTTGAATCCCAATAAGCGCGTGTTAACGTCTCAGCCGACGTGGTCCAGCATGGGAGGAATCCAATCTTCGATGTGCTTCTACTAGTGGGTTGGTCTTTCTTTCCACAGAAATGGTGCACGGCCTATGGGGGGCCTTGGATGTGAGCACTTGTACCAATAAACGGTTTTGTGATCTCTAAGTACTTGGACGAGTTTAACTTTGTTGGTTGAAAGGCCATTTATATTATAATTGACAAAGTACCATATCACCAAGAATCCATGATTAAACGATCTGGAAGGGAATTGAGCTCCACGGTATTGGCCTTTATCACAGAATGAAGAAGTTTCTCATTAGATAAAGACAATTTAATATACGAAACATCATACCTGCTTATGGTTATGGCTATAGTCTCATCTAAGCTTGCCAGAGCTTCCTTCACTTCTTTAGACACTTGTATCAAAATTCTTGATTCTGTAGAATTTTCTGTCCCTATGTGCTCACTAATAGCTACATACAATCCATTCTTGCAAGTTAACTCAAAACATTGTTGCGGCAGAGAATCAGTAACGTCAACTACAAAAATAGAATATAAGTCACTAGGGTACCTCATTGCCTCAAAAATATTAAAACGGATCACCTTGCCATCAAACACTATGGTGAGAGTGCCATCATGAACATCAATCTTGGTTCTAGCAGTTTTCGAGAATGGTCACCCTATAAGGATCAGTGTTGGATTAGGAGATGTATCATCCTCTATTTCAAGAACATAAGAGTCTGCTAAGAAAACCAATTGATTCACCTGCACAAGCACATCTTCCACAACTCTTTTGGTATATGCATTAAAATGATCAGCAATTTGAATGGTAATACCAATTTTCACAAAAGGTCCAAGATTTAAAGAAGCATAAAAAGAATATGGCATAATGTTAATAGATGCTTCTAAATCTAACATAACTCTTTCAAACTTGGTTTTACCAATGGTGCATGGCATGGTGAATGTACCTGGATCTTTGCACTTTGGAGGAATTTTCCTTTGCAATACAGCTGAAACATCTTCCCCCACACTTACTTTCTCATTTCTTTTTAACTTTCTTTTATTGGTGCATAACTCCTTGAGATATTTTATATAATGAGGTACTTGCTCGATAGCATCCAGAAGTGGTATATTTACCTCAATTTTGTGAGAAGTTTCCAGGATTTCTTGTTCTTGTTCCTCCTTCGATTTTGTAAATCTACTGGGAAAAAGTGGAGGAGAAACATATGAAGGAATGGGAGTTATAGGATTTACCTGAGAAGTCAGTGTTTTGGTCATGGTGGAAGTGGTGTCATCTCCTTCATCAGTTTGTGATTTCTTTGGCAGGACATCTAATTGCTCTCCATTTTGCAAAGTTATCGCACAAGAATTCTCTCTTGGATTGATCACCGATTGACAAGATAATTCTTCTGAGCCTTGGCCCTCGAATTTGCTCATGCTAGTGGCCAATTGTCCCATTTGATTTGCCAGGTTTTTGATAATTGCCCTAGTTTCCTGCTGGAATTGCATTGTGTTAGTGGTAAGTGCATTAACAATATCCTGGAGTGACATACCTGAGTTTTTTGGAGCTGGTTGTGGTGCTGGTTGCGGCATTGGTGGTGGTTGCATTTGAAATGGTTGCTGCACTCTAGGTTGATTAAAACCTTGTGGCCAATTTGGTATGGCATTTGGGGCGATTGGTTGATGATTCCAGTAATTAAAATTAGGGTGATCTCCCCATCCGACATTGTAAGTGTTAGAGAAGGGATCATACCATTGCCTTGTTTGTCCTGGAAATCCTTCCATGGTATTGGCTTGTTCCATATCTCCTTGCAAAATTGGATACATGTCGATTGGATGCTCCATGGTAGAATATACCTCACATGCATAAGACTGCATATGTCCTACAGTCATGTTTTCCACAAGAGAAGTTAGCTCAGAAAGTTGTTGTTCAATGTTCGGAGTGCTTACCTCATTTACTCTCCATGGTAGTTGTGGCTCAAATCGGCTACTAAATTGTTGAAAGTTTACTGCCATGTCACCTAAACACAAACAATCAGAAAAGAAAAAAAATACGAATCAATAATGAAAACAAAATAACAAATCGATTAGAAAATCAATCCCCGGCAACGGCGCCAAAAACTTGATGCGTTCGAAACTAGCAAGTATACTAGTCGCACAAGTAATAAAGTGATAAGTAAGATATCGTTCCCACGAGGATTGATTCTAATTGAATTTGTTATTTCCAGCAACAATTAACTAAATGGGGGGTTTTGTTGTTTGATTAACTAGATGAAAAACAGAATACGATGGTAATTAATGAATAACACAATGCAAACTTAATTGAAATGGGAATTAATCAATGACAGAAATCTGGTCAAGGGATCATTCTCCACCACAAGATATGGATTTGCGAATTAATTATAGAATTATCATCCAATTACACCATTGAAATTATCAACCGTAGATAACAAGAAGCTCTGTTATCCCAATCTTTCCTTACTTTGTTGTTAAATAAAACAGGCTCTTTATTTAATCTCTATCCATTAAACAACCTAGAACAAGCTCTCTAAATTTAATTCAAAGGATGCATTACGATAAGAAAGATAGGTTGATCTAAGCAATAAACACACAAGCTCGGATTATTTAACTTAGGTATATTCTCCAATTGTAATCTCTGATCACAATTTTGCTACTAATGATTAGAAATTCAAGACAATTACGGATCAAGATTTCTAGTCTAGCAATAAATCACAACCAGATTATATTCAGTTGGCCACTCAAATACAATCAGCAAGCAATCATAAGCATTAAATATGGGAGAATACAAGCAACTTCAAATAGAGAATTGGATAACAATTCCTTACACAATCAACTTACAAAAACCATATCAGGGGCTTTGAAATCACCCTCAACCAATTCAGATTCAGCTATACATGTTTAAGAACGTGGTAAATACAATACAACATGGAGACAGTCCAGAAAATGAAAGGGAAGGGAAAAACTTAGCAAATTTGATGTAATTCTCTTTGGATTATAGTTCTTCCTCTTTCCAAGCTTCCTTTCTCCTTCAAGAACTCCAGGAGATGAAAGAATTCCAGAGCTGCAGCCTCCACCACGTTCTCTCCTCTTCAAGTTATGAAAATAAAACCCTAAAATGTGTTTAAATACTCTGCTACAGTAACCTGCTACAGTGTCCCGTATATACATGCTACAGTGATTTGTGGAATTACATTTCTATACTTCTCACACTGTTTTGATTACAACTTTTGGTACACTGAATGGATTTATAAACCGTAAATTTCTCCAGAAAATAGACTTCGAGAGCTTTCCAACGGTATATAAATTGTCATCGGGTTCATTGTATATCAATACAATTAAATCCGAGAAGATCACTGACTAGCAGAGGTGAAAATGAAGGGTTTTACTCCATTTTTGTGCAAGTTGCGCCAAAACTCCTACAAACATCAAAACCACACAAAAACATAAAATACCAAGGAATATAGCAAAGAAACATGGACGAATTGATATGAAAATGATATATAAAAGACACTGATCAGAAGTCATGGTATACTTCATCATTCTCCACCGGTTCATCTTTATTAGCAGCATCATTATCATCATAATTGCCCAAAGGACTTTGATCTTCTACTTCTCCATGCATTCCATCTGTGAATTCTTTACTTTCCAGAATTACTAAATGTTGTTGGAGTTGTTGGAGCTGCCGCATAAGATCTTCAATGATCAAACGTTGCTGGACTTGCTAGAGTTGCCGCCTGAGATCTTCAATGATCAAATCACGTTCATCCCTTTGAGAAGGAGGCAATTGGGTAGTAGAAGCAGCCTTATGAGTACGACCAGCCATTGAACCAAAAGCTCTGATACCAATCTAATACCGGGTGGATTGTAATAGATCAGGATAGGATCTTAATAGGTGTCTATTTGCGTATCATTTTCATATCAATTCATCTATGTTTCTTTGCTATAATCCTTGGTATTTTTATGTTTTTGTGTGGTTTTGATGTTTGTAAGAGTTTTGGAGGAACTTGCACCAAAGTGAAGTAAAACCCTTCATTTTCAACTCTGCTAGTCAACCATCTTCTCGGATTTAATTGTATTGATATACAATGAACCGGATAACATGTTATATATCGTTGGAAAGCTCTCGAAGTCTATTTTCTAGAGAAATTTACGGTTCATAAATCCATTCAGTGTACCGAAAGTTATAATCAAAACAGTGTGAGAAGTGTAGAAATGTAATTCCATAAATCACTGTTGCATGTATAATATGGGACACTGTAGCAAGTCACTGTAGCAGAGTATATAAACTCATTTTAGGGTTTTATTTTAAGAACAAAAAGAGGGGGAAACGACTGGGAGGCTGCATCTCTGGATTTCTCTCATCTCCTGGAGTTCTTGAAGGAGAAAGAAGGCTTGGAAGAGGAAAAACTACAATCCTAAGAGATTTTTATCAAATTTGCTAAGTTTATCCCTTCCCTTTCATTTTCTGGAATGTCTCCATGTTGTATTGTATTTACCATGTTTTTGAACATGTGTAACTGAATCTGAATTGGTGAGGGTGATTTCAAAGCCCTTGATATAGTTTTTGTGAGTTGATTGTGTAAGAAATTGTTATCCAATTCTCTAATTGAAGTTGCTTGTATTTTTCCATATCTAATGATTATGATTGCTTACTGATTGTATTTGGAATGGCCAATTAAATATAATCTGTTGTTGTCTATTGCTAGATTAGAAATCTTGATCCGTAATTGTCATGAATTTCCAATCATTAATAGCAAAATTGTGATCAGAGATTGCAATTGGAAAATACAACCTAGGTTAAATAATCTGAGCTTGTGTGTTTATTGCTTAGATCAACCTATCTTTCTTATCGTAATGCATCCATTGAATTAAATTTAGAGAGCTTGTTCTAGGTTGTTTAATGGTTAGAGATTAAATAAAGAGCTTGTTTTATTTAACAACAAAGTAAGGAAAGATTAGGATAACAGAGCTTGTTGTTATCTACGGTTGACAATTTCAATGGCGTAATTGGATGACAATTCTATGATTTATTCGCAAATCCATATCTTGTGGTAGAGAATGATCCCTTAGCCAAATTTCTGTCATTGATTAATTCTCACTTCAATTAAGTTTGCATTGTGTTATTCTTTATTTGCATTAATATTTCATCTAGTTAATCAATCAACAAAACCCCCCATTTATTCTGTTTTCGTTTCGAATAACAAATTTAATTAGAATCAATCCTCGTGGGAACGATATCTTACTCATCACTTTATTACTTGTGCGACTAGTATACTTGCTAGTTTTGAAAGCATCAAGTTTTTGGCGCCGATGTCGGGGATTGATTTTCTAATCGATTGGTTATTTTGTTTTCATTGTTTATTCGTATTTTTTTTGTTTTTCTTTTCTGATTGTTTGTGTTTAGGCGACATGGCAGTAAACTTCCAACAATTCAGTAGCCATTTTGAGCCACAACTACATTGGAGAGTAAATGAGGTAAGCACTCCGAACATTGAACAACAACTTTCTGAGTTAACCTCTCTTGTGAAAAACATGGCTATAGGACATATGCAGAAATCTTGTGCATGTGGGGTATATTCTACCATGGAGCATCCAATGGACATGTATCCAACTTTACAAGAAGAAGATATGGAACAAGCCAATGCCATGGGTGGATTTTCAGGACAATCAAGGCAATGGTATGATCCCTTCTCTAATACTTACAATGCCGGATGGATAGATCACCCCAATTTTAGTTACAGGAATCATCAACTGATCGCCTCAAATGGCATACCAAATTGGCCGCAAGGTTTCAATCAACCAAGGGTGCAGCAACCATTTCAAGCACAACCACAACCAACACCACAACCAGCTCCACAAAATTCAGGTATGTCTCTCCAGGATATTGTTAAAGCACTTGCCACTAACACAATGCAATTTCAGCAGGAAATTAGGGCAAGTATCCAAAACCTGGAAAATCAAATGGGACAATTGGCCACTAACATGAGCAAATTTGAGAGTCAAAGCTCAGGAAAATTACCTTATCAGCCGGTGATCAATCCAAGAGAGAATGCTAGTGCTGTAACTTTGAGAAGTGGGAAGCAATTAGAGATTCCACCAAAGAAATCACAAACTGATGAAGGGGATAACACCACTTCCACCATGAATAAAACATCATCTTCTAAGGTAAATCCTAAAACTCATATTCCTTCATATGTTACTCCCCCACCTTTTCCTAGCAGATTTGCAAAATCAAAGAAGGAGGAACAAGAACAGGAAATCCTGGAAACTTTTCGCAAGATCGAGGTAAATATACCACTTTTGGATGCTATTAAGCAAGTACCTCGTTATGCAAAATTTCTCAAGGAGTTATGCACCAACAAGAGAAAGTTGAAGGGAAATGAGAAAGTAAGTGTGGGGGAAAATGTTTCAGCTGTATTACAAAGAAAAATTCCTCCGAAATGCAAAGATCCAGGTACGTTCACCATTCCATGCACCATTGGTAATACCAAGTTTGAAAGAGCTATGTTAGATTTAGGAGCATCTATTAATGTTCATGCCATATTCTATTTATGCTTCTTTGAATCTTGGACCCTTGCGGAAAACTGGTATGTAATTCAACTTGCTGATCGTTCTAATGCATATCCCAAAGGAGTTGTGGAAGATGTGCTTGTGCAGGTAAATCAATTGGTTTTTCCAACAGACTTCTATGATATAGAAATGGAGGATGAGACATCTCCCAATCCAACACCGATTCTTTTGGGGAGGCCATTCTTGAAAACTACCCGAACCAAGATTGATGTTCATGATGGCACTCTCACCATGGAGTTTGATGGCGAGGTGATTCATTTCAATATGTTTGAGGCAATGAGGTATCCTAGTGACTTGCATTCTATTTTTGCAGTTGATGTTATTGATTTTATGGCACAACAACTTTTTGAGTTAACTCACAAGGATGGATTGGAAGTAGCCATTAGTGAGCATATAGGTACAGAAAATTCTAGAGAACCGAGAAGGCTGATACAAGTGTCTAAAGAAGTGGAGTAAGCTGTGGCAAGCTTCGATGAGACTATAGCTATCACCACAAACAGGTATGATGTTTCGTACATTGAATTGCCTTTATCTAATGAGAAACTTCTACCTTCCGTGATGAAAGCACCTGCCTTGGAGCCTAAGCCTCTTTCAGATCATTTGAAGCATGTATTCCTTGGTGAGAAAGATACTCTGCCAGTCATTATAGCAAAGGGTCTTGCACCATTACAAGAAGAGAAACTCATCCGAGTGCTCCGAGATCACAAAACAGCCATTGGGTGGACAATCGTTGACATCAAAGGTATTAGTCCAACCGTATGCATGCACCACATCTTGTTAGAAGAGGGATGCAAGCCCACTAGAGAAGCACAGCGGAGGTTGAATCCTCCGATGATGGAAGTTGTCAAGAAAGAAATCCTGAAATTGTTAGATGTGGGTGTGATTTATCCAATTTCGGACAGCAAGTGGGTGAGTCCAGTCCAAGTTGTTACGAAGAAATCTGGTGTTACGGTGGTTAAGAATGACAATAATGAGCTAGTTCCCACTCGTATCCAAACCGGCTGGCGAGTTTGTATTGATTATCAGAAGCTCAATTCAGCAACTCGCAAAGATCACTTTCCTTTGCCATTCATTGATCAAATGCTGGAGAGGTTAGCAGATCATTCTCACTATTGTTTTCTTGATGGCTATTCAGGATATAATCAGATTGTCATTGCCCCTGAGGATCAAGAGAAAAACTACATTCACATGCCCATTCGGTGCATTTGCCTATCGACGCATGCCATTCGGTCTTTGCAATGCCCCTGCCACTTTCCAAAGGTGTATGGTAAGTATTTTATCTGATTATGTTGAGAACATCATTCAGGTATTTATGGATGACTTTAGTGTTTTTGGTGATTCTTTTGATAAATGCCTTGACAACCTGACCCTTATACTTCAAAGATGTATAGAAACTAACCTTGTTCTAAATTGGGAGAAATGTCCTTTTATGGTAAATCAGGGTATAGTTTTGGGACATGTTATTTCTGTTAAGGGTATAAAGGTGGATAAATCCAAGATAGATCTTATATGTTCCTTACCACCTCCCACAAGTGTGCGGGATATTCGTTCGTTTCTTGGCCATGTAGGTTTCTATCGTAGATTCATCAAAGATTTCTCGAAGATAGCATTGCCCCTATGCAGATTATTACAGAATGATGTGGCCTTTGAATTCGATGAGAAATGCAAAGAGGCATTTGAGAAACTGAAGGAACTCTTGACTTCGGCTCCAATAATCCAATCTCCAAATAGGGATTATCCATTCGAGATCATGTGCGATGCGAGTGACTATGCTGTGGGTGCCGTTTTGGGTCAACGAATTGGCAAAATTCCACATGCCATTTACTACGCATCTCGAACTTTAAATGATGCTCAACTTAATTATTCTACCACTGAGGAAGAGCTGCTAGCGGTTATTTTTGCTTTAGAATAACGGATCAAGATTTCTAGTCTAGCAATAGACAAGAACCAGATTATATTCAGTTGGCCATTCGAAATACAATCCAGCAAGCAATCATAAGCATTAGATATAGGAAAATACAAGCAAATTCAATTAGAGAATTGGATAACAACTTCTTGCATAATCAACTTCAAAAACATATCAGGGGCTTTGAAATCACCCTCAACCAATTCAGATTCAGTTACACATGTTTAAGAACGTGGTAAATACAATACAATATGGAAACATTCTAGAAAATGAAAGAGAAGGGAAAAACTTAGCAAATTTGATGTAATTTTCTTTGGATTGTAGTTCTTCCTCTTTCCAAGCTTCCTTTCTCTTTCAAGAACTCCAGGAGATGCGTAGTAAATGGCATGTGGAATTTTGCCAATTCGTTGACCCAAAACGGCACCCACAGCATAGTCACTCGCATCGCACATGATCTCGAATGGATAATCCCAATTTGGAGATTGGATTATTGGAGCCAAAGTCAAGAGTTCCTTCAGTTTCTCAAATGCCTCTTTGCATTTCTCATCGAATTCAAAGGCCACATCATTCTGTAATAATCTGTATAGGAGCAATGCTATCTTCGAGAAATCTTTGATGAATCTACAATAGAAACCTACATGGCCAAGAAACGAACGAATATCCCGCACACTTGTGGGAGGTGGTAAGGAACATATAAGATCTATCTTGGATTTATCCACCTCTATACCCTTAGCAGAAATAACATGTCCCAAAACTATACCCTGATCTACCATAAAAGGACATTTTTCCCAATTTAGAACAAGGTTAGTTTCTATACATCTTTGAAGTATAAGGGTCAGGTTGTCAAGGCATTTATCAAAAGAATCACCAAAAACACTAAAGTCATCCATAAATACCTCAATGATGTTCTCAATATAATCAGAGAAAATACTTACCATACACCTTTGGAAAGTGGCAGGGGCATTGCAAAGATCGAATGGCATGCGTCGATAGGCAAATGTACCGAATGGGCATGTGAATGTAGTTTTCTTTTGATCCTCAAGGGCAATGACAATCTGATTATATCCTGAATAGCCATCAAGAAAGCAATAGTGAGAATAACCTGCTAACCTCTCCAGCATTTGATCAATGAATGGCAAAGGAAAGTGATCCTTGCGAGTTGCTGAATTGAGCTTCCGATAATCAATACAAACTCGCCAGCTGGTTTGGATACGAGTGGAAACTAGCTCATTATTGTCATTCTTAACCACTGTAACACCAGATTTCTTCGGAACAACTTGGACTAGACTCACCCACTTGCTGTCCGAAATTGGATAAATCACACCCACATCTAACAATTTCAGGATTTCTTTCTTGACAACTTCCATCATTGGAGGATTCAACCTCCGCTTTGCTTCTCAAGTGGGCTTGGATCCTTCTCCTAATAAGATACGGTGCATGCATATGGCTGGGCTAATACCTTTGATGTCAGCGATTGTCCACCCAATGGCTGTTTTGTGATCTCGAAGCACCCGGATGAGTTTCTCTTCTTGTAATGGTGCAAGGCCCTTTGCTATTATGACTAGCAAAGTATCTTTCTCACCCAAGAATACATGCTTCAAATGATCTGGAAGAGGCTTAAGCTCCAAGGCAGGTGCTTTCATCACAGAAGGAAGAAGTTTCTCATTAGATAAAGGCAATTCAATGTACGAAACATCATACCTATTTGTGGTGATAGCTATAGTCTCATCCAAGCTTGCCACAGCTTCCTCCACTTCTTCAGACACTTGTATCAACTTTCACTACAAGAAAAACAGTTTTTTGCGACAAAATTTTTTGCGACGAAATAAAATTCATCGCAAAAAGCAGCCTTTTGCGACAAAATTATTATTTCGTCACAAAAGTTAGCATTTCAAAAGAAAAGATATTTTGCGAGGAATTTTTCGTCGCAAAATAAAACCTTTAGCGATGAATATTCATTTCCTCGCTAAAAACTCGAGTGACTAATTAGGGAAGCATTTTTTGCGACGAGATAAAACCTATTGCGACAAACTTTTCATCGCAAAACGTATTACACAAGGATGGGATTTGTGACAAAAATTTTATAGCAACATGAACATTTTTTGCGACAAAATTATATTTCTCGCGAAAAAAAGACCTTTTGCGACAAAAAATTCCCCGCTAAAAGCCATTCTAATTTACCATGCATATATGGCAATACTTGACATTTTGCGACGAAAAAATAATTCCGCGCAAAATGTGACCTTTTGCGACAAAACATTCCTCGCTAAAGCCATTTTAATTTACTATGCACACGGGGTAATACTGAACATTTTGCGACAAAAACGTGATTCCTCGCAAAATGTGACTTTTTGCGAGGAATTTTTTGTCGCAAAAGGTCAATTTTTTGCGACAAAATATTCCTCGCGAAAAGCCATATTAATTTACTATGCACACGTGGCAATACTGGACATTTTGCGACAAAAACGTGATTCCTCGCAAAATGTGACTTTTCGCAAGGAATTTTTTGTTGCAAAAGGTCTATTTTTGGCGACAAAACATTCCTCGCGAAAAGCCACTGGACATTTTGCGACAAAAACGTGATTCCTCGCAAAATGTGACTTTTTGCGAGGAATTTTTTTGTCACAAAAGGTCTATTTTTTTCCGACAAAACATTCCTCGCGAAAAGCCATTTTTATTTACTATGCAAACGCGGCAATACTAGATATTTTGCGACAAAAAAGTGATTCCTCGTAAAATGTGACTTTTTGTGAGGAATTTTTTTGTCGCAAAAGATCTATTTTTTGCGACAAAACATTCCTCGCGAAAAGCCATTTTTATTTACTATGCACACGTGGCAATACTGGACATTTTGCGACAAAAACGTGATTCCTCGCAAAATGTTACTTTTTGCGAGGAAATTTTCTCGCAAAATATATCTTTTTGCGAGGAAAATTTTCTCGAAAAAAATAGATCTTTTGCGACAAAAAATAGACCTTTTGCTACAAAAAATTCCTCGCAAAAAGTTATTTTTTTAAAATTAAAACTTACTAACTTTCCTCTTTTGTTTTCTTCTCTTTGTTTATGGTTCGTCTAATATATAAGTCTTTGTTTAAAAAATGACAAAAAAAAAAAAGAATAAAGAAAGTATTAAAAATCTAATTTGATTTTATATAAATTGATAATTTTTAAATATAGTAGGGCCATTTGGATATTTATATAAATTTTTATTAAAAAAAGACCATTTGTGATTCCATTCATGCTTTTAAATGTGAAAAACTATTAAGATTAGTATTTGTAAAAGAGATATATAATTAAAATAAACTCTATATATGTGTGTGTATGTGTGTGTGTGTGTGTGTGTGTGCGTGAGTGTGTGTGTGTGTGCGTGCGTGTGTGTGTGTGATATGAATCGTTAATAATCCAATAATCAAGCATGAAATTTATTTCTAATTATTTATATATAATCTAATTTATGTATGATTTATATATGTCTAACTGCTAAATTACAATTATGATAAACTTATTACTATGACTAATTTTTAATTGATGAAAATGAGATTGGAAAAAAAATCCAACTTCCAAAAATCTAATTTATTTTTCAATGTTAATTATATGTCAAATAAACATAAATAAATAAATAATTAATAATCATGTAATGTTGCCTATAATTATGTTTATATTTTTGTGTTATAAAGTGTATTAATTTAGACAGTATATTTTTCTTAGACTTTTAATTTTTATCGTATAGCTTTGAGTAAATTGTTGAGATATTTTAAACAATTGTTAGAGTTTATTTTAAGGGAGATAAATAATTAAAATGAACTCTATAACAAAAAATAAATACATTTGTTACATATTGATTACTATATGAATAATTAATCATTTACTGGTAAATGGCAAAAACTAATTTTCAATTCGTAATACATATGATACTTGTAGCATATGTATATGTATATATGTCTAATAATTAAATTACTTATAGGAAAAAAATATTTTTAATAATTTTTATTTTTATAAAAAAATGGATAATTAATTTAAAGGCATTCTATACTTTAAAATAAATGCAATTTTGTTACATTTTTATATAATTATAATATGAATAAGTAATCTTTTACTAATTAAATTAGAAAAGCTTATTTTCAATTTCTTATAACAACAAATATGACATATATAGATATATAATTATAAATTACAACTATTACAAACTATGTTTGCATGTTGTCAAGTATTTAAATATTAATTGTTAGCATTGTAAAAATGAATAAAATAATAAAAAAATATTCACTTCTAAAAGTAAAAGCATTGTACATAATAATTATACATGAATATTTGATCATTTATTTATTAAAGTATTAAAAACTTATTTTAAATAACTCGCACACGACAATTATGTCATATATATAGATGTTTAAGTATTATGCATTTATTAATGATAGTTGAATTGTGTGTATTTTGTTAACACTTTAATACATATGACAATTATGACATACGTTTATATGTTAATAATTAAATTATCTCCATCACAAATTAATTTTTTAAATTTGTAAAACATATTTTTAGTGTTTTTAAAATAAATAGATAACTAAAATAAATTATAGCTAAAATGAATAGAATCTTTTTGTTACATATATGATTTTAATATCAATAATTAATTATTTATTGATCATTAAAGAAATTTATTTTTATAATTCTTCATATAACAACTATGACATATGTATAAATGTCTAACTATTGTTTACATTTGTTAAATAATTCTTGAGTTGTTGTACCTATTTTATTAACATTTTAATACTCAATAAAAAATAATTAAATACCATATACTGTTTTATATTTCTATTGTATATGGTTGTTATATTATTTATTAATTTGTCATCAAATTATTTAATACCAATCCAATATTATATAAATTTAATTATGGATGAAAATTTAATTAATAAATAAAATTATAATTATCCAAGTCTAAGTATGGTTTATTTAAATATTTTTAATTTTAGATTTAGATTTTAATTTTAATATTCTTTTAAGACTTTTTGCGACAAAATTTTTGTCGCAAAAGATTAGAATTTTGTCGCTAAAGATTAGCATTTTAGACTTTTAGCGACCACTTTAAAATTCCTCGAAAAATGGGGTATTTTGCGAGGAAAATTTAAATCCAAATTCGTTGCAAAAACTAAATTTTAGGCGGACTTTTTCCGGCCTATTAAATTTCAAATTTTTACACCTTTAGCGACAAAAACTTTGTCGTTAAAGACCAAAATTTTGTCGCAAAAAGAAAATTTTAGGCGGACTTTTACCCGCTCCTATTTATTTCATATTTTTTAAATTCTTTTACGACAAATTTTTCGTCGCAAAATGTCAAAATTTCATCGCAAAAAATCAATGCCTTTATTGTATATACGCCACCTAATTCTTTGGTTTACTTCATTTTCTTTCATATATTCTACTTTCCTCTTCAT
>SNVD02011899.1:0-60129 GCA_013180625.2 Boswellia sacra | reverse complement strand
TGAAAATTCTCATCCAATTTGTAAGGCAAACCTCAAAAGTTTTAGCCAGTGAAGCCATAAGTTTTGCACTGAAGTCAATCCCAACTGTACAAGCCATACCAGCGACAAAAGCTGCAAAAACAGCGGCATATCTACATAGGGAACATCAAAAAGTCAATTACATTTACCCAAAATCTATTGGAGGGAAACGGATTCCCATGAAAGAATATAGGGCCATTATAATGCAAAGCAGATTCATTACTGACACCAAAAAGCAAAATAGCGGAAAAAGTTCATCCAAAATTGTTCTTCAATGTAATAAAACAGTGACTAGAAACAACCCAAACGAAGAGAAGAAATAAATAACTCAACTGTTCATTGCCACGAGGACCACTAGAGCAAGATGCCAAAACCTCCTCACTAATTATTTGAGAACCAACACTGCGGCCAGCAGACTGCAAAGAGAGGAGATGAGAGTTAAGATATAAATCTTGATCAACAACTTTAAGGTGAGAGAAATGGAGAGTAAATATTATTGTTATTACTTTTCTTGAGAAAAAAATATGGTCTGCAATGTAAATGCATACACAAAAACAAATTAATTATGTGCACCAGGCCAACAACAAACCTGCCATCCAAAGAATACTGTTCTACCCAAACTTGCCTAATGAGTCAAAAGTTGGACCACATGATTATGGAAATTTTAAAACATTAATTTTTTCAAGCATTGTCAGCATGTAAAGAGTAAATATACACAAAAATAGATGCAATCATCCTCCTAATGAGATTAAAGTATCACATCATATAGAATAGTTGCAGAAATATGTTAAGTTTTAAAGAGAATAATAACATACACTAAAGATCATGGACATTTCTCCAGTAATTGATTCCACATTAGATTCAGATAATCTATTCAAAAGACCTGAAACGTTTAAAAAATAAAGTAGCTTTAAGTTTCAATATTTGAGTCCACAATGCAAAAAAAAGCTCAGTTGTCATACCTCGAACTCTTCTACAGACTTGAGTATGTTCCTCAGACTCCTTTCCTGCACGGAGTCTCAAGTGTGGAGCAACATATTTTACACTGCTTTCCAATCCAGGTGCATTACTTTCTACCAAAGCCACCACTGCATCATGGTTTTCCATTGGATTGGAGTCATCAATCTCGGTCTCAGCAACCACATCCTCTTCTTGTCCTTGCTCTAACAACTTTCTCTCCTTCTTCCTCCTCTTACGTGAAGGCTCCTTAGCTGAAGCTTCGTCCAAAGATACCTGTGCACCATTGGTTTCTTCAGACTTAGGCACTCCAACTTCTGAATCACCGTCAATCTCACCTTCTGGTCCCTGCTCCAATGACTTCCGCTTTTTGTGTTCCGTTTTGACAAGAAGTTCTTCAGCATCAAAGACCTCTTCCTCCTGCTTTTTATATTTCTTCTTGAAAGGAAGTTCTTCAGCATGAAAGACCTCTTCTTCTTCTAACGAATCAAAAATTGATGAAATTCCTTCAAGTAGCTCATTTATACCATCATCCTCTTGCCTCAACTTCCCATTCTTCACCTTTAGTTTCTTTGGAAGTTTCCTCTCCAGTTCCAAATCTTCATGTGCACTTATACTGGCATTCGGCATATCCATTTCAAGAAGCTCTTCAAACCTTGTTTTCCGAGCTCTCTCATCATAATCCTTCTTTTCTTTCACCTTCTTAGGAGAAGTAGACTCATTTTGTCCTGAAGAATTCAACTTCATCTCAGCTTTCTCACTCAATTCCTTTATGCTCTGACTTTCCCCATAATAGTATGCTTGAATGAACCTTTTGATTTCTTCCCATCTTTCAACTTAACATTCCGAACTATTCTCCTCAATTTCCGGGATTTCTGCAATTAATGCATTGCACACGGACAATGAAATTTTACTTAAATTTTATATTCAAAAAAGACATAACAACAAAGAAATGAACAAAAATTTTCCTTCTACCTGATGCTCAATCCAAGCTTGATGTTTCCTTTGATTCTTCCCTGACCGAGCTTCTTTCCTCTTATCCCGGCGTCCCATATTTTTCTCCAATCAATTCAAATTTTTTCGCTAATATTTCAGAAAAATAAAAATTAAAGCAATCAATAATGCAGAATCTCATCCAAGATAATGTAAAATAATAAAAATTAAGCTTAAACAAAGCATCTGCCAGGAACAGAGAACAAAAATCAGCTTTCAAATCAAAATCGATTGAAAAAGAAAAATATAAAATTCCTTATCCGGAGTTTAAAATCAACAACAATTAGAAAAAACCCCTAAATTGATAACAAGAACAATCAATGGATCACTGTAGACCCTTTTTTAAATTGAAATCTCTGAAACAAAATTTACAGTAAGACCAGAAATAGAAAACGATACGCTTAACAATATGAAAATCATCACCTAATTGATGGAAGACCAAATAAAGGTTAATTGATGATAGAGATACTGACAGTAGGTTGCAACTTGGATGTTTCAGATTGCTCTTTCTTTCTTCCTCAACATAACCCAAGTCTTGCACGTCTTGGTCGCGCGGTCCGAGGGGCCCTTTCAGACTTGGCTGAGCCTGAGCAGCGAGATGCCGTAGGGCCCGATTTTCATCAAATGACCCCCTCTCCCACCCATTTTCTATAACTCACCCCCTTTTTTATTTTTATTTTGACTATTATTAACCTGTTTTAGTATAAAAATATAAAAATATCATTGACAATCCAAAAAAAGACAACAAGAGCAAAAACATATGCATCCTATTGTACAAACAACGCGATACATAAACTCTCCTCTAGGTAATTTTTTTATTTAACCCCTTTTGGAGTCTCTTTTCAAAATTGATCCCTTCTTGATATTTGCTTAATTTTGACCCCTTTTGGACATGAAAAGTCCAATTTATCCCTTAGTTAAAATAACAAGAGAAGAGAAGAAGACATCACAGAACGAGAACTCGCCCAAAACGGCTCCAACAGAACTCGCCTACACCAACTCTCCAAAACGGCTCTCCCAACTCTCCAACAAAACGGCATCTGAAAATTTTCCCACTAAAGCAGTGTGAAGCTAGTAAGTGAAGATTGAAATCCAAGAAGTTGATTGTTGAATCCAAGAAGCTAGTGAGTGAAGGTATTCATAGTTGATTTTCTCTTGAGATTTGTCTTGAGATTTGTTTTTTTCAATTTTTATGTTTGACATCTGTTGAAGTGGTCAATGTTGAAGGAAATTAAGGCTTGAAGTGGTCCATTTTTTATGTAAGGATGTTTTGCACCTTTTTTAGAAAAGGGTCGTGCTGCACGACCCTTTTCTCCAAAGCGGCGTGCTGCACGACCCTTTTCTCCACGTTTCTCCAAAGGGTTGTGCAAAAAGGCCCTTTCTCCAAAGGGTCGTGCAAAACGACCATTTTCTCCAATTAGTGATGGTATATAATACTTTTTGTCGAAATAGTCATGATGCATAATACTTGTCTAACGGTCGTGCAATAGAGTGAAATCTGTTTTGAATTAATTGTAATGTTTTGTATTGGTATTGCAGGCTTTAGTGAATGGATAATGTTCGTTTTCCTATCGTGTATGATGGTGAATGGGTGTCGAGTGGCAGAGAATTTTTTTTCAATGGTCGTAGAAACAAAAGTGTGACTTTGCCTATGTCAACAACCTATGAAGAGTTAGTTCGTAAAGTTTCTGAAGTCACCAATAAGTCATTAGAGGAAAACACATTTTCATTGCAATATGTGTTAAGGGCACATATTCCACTTCCTCCATCAATAGTAGAAAGTGATGAAGATTTGAAATATTTCTTGGAGGAAAAACTCAATGTGGACCCTTCAAATAGGATCCCCTTATATGCAATTGTTGAACCCCGTTCATATGAAAATGATATTGAAAATGGTATAGGTTCGAGGGAGGGTAGTAACCAACTTCTTACCAGTGTTCCGTCAACATACCCAGAAGAACGTTGTCATGCAATTCCTTCCACTATTAATGAAGATGATGTGTTGGAAGAACCATTAATTAATACTGATCTCGATCCTAGTCCCTTGGATGATGTACAGAATTTTGATCATGTCGAAGCACCAGCATCGCGTTCATGTGACATTTCTCAATCTAATCGTGAAGGTTATTTTTGTAGAGGTAATGAGTTTTCATCTAATCAAGAAATAGGGAGTAATTCTAATTCATTGGGCACTTCTAATGTTGGGTCATCATGTAGACTTTCTGATAGTAACACCGATGTATATGTAAGTAGTGTGTTCAAGAATAAGAGGGATTTGCAAAACAAGATTAGCATTTTAGCAGTAAGAAGGAACTTTCAGTTTAGGGTAAAAAAGTCCAACAAAACCCTTTACAAGATAGCATGTATAGATGAATTTTGCAAGTGGCGACTTCGTGCCATGAAAATCAAGAATTGTGATCTTTTTAAGGTGACAAAGCTTTGTGACGTACATACATGTGCTCTTAACAATCTTGAGCGAGATCATCGTCAAGCTACATCAAAGTTAATTGTTATAGATATTCATGAGAAGTACAATAATGTTGGAGTGACTTATAGGCCTAATGATATCAGACATGATGTAGCAAAGAATTTTGGAATTCATATTTCTTATGGAAAGGCATGGCGAGCGCGGGAGCATGCGTTAGAGTTGGTTCGGGGTTCACCAGAAGATTCATTCAGGTTATTACCAAGATACTGTCATACTTTAGAGAAGCATAATCACGGCACTATCACTCACATACATACTGATCCACATGACCATTTCTTTTATTTCTTTTTTGCCTTGGGTGCTTCCATACGTGGCTTTAGAACTTGTGTAAGGCCCGTTGTTGCTGTGGATGGGACCTTTTTGAAGGGCAAATATAGAGGCACCCTGCTTGTGGCCGCATGCATGGATGGTAACAATCAAATTTATCCTTTGGCGTTTGGCGTTATTGACTCTGAGAATGATGCATCATGGGAATGGTTTTTAACGAAATTGAAGGATGATATTGGTTCCGTTGAAGATATTGTGATAATCTCTGATCGTCATAAAAGCATAGGCAAGGGGGTGGGTAAAGTGTTCCCTGATGCTCAACATGGTGCTTGTGTGTATCATATTTCATAAAATCTTAGGGCCAAATTCAAAGATGTGGTTATAAGTGATATATTCTTCACAGCCAGCAAAGTTTATCGTCACTGTGAGTTTGAGGACCTAATGCGACAAATTAATGGAATCGACCACCGTATTGCACAATATCTACACGAAGCTGGGTATGCAAAGTGGGCTCGTTCCCATTTTGATGGCAGAAGGTATAGTATTTTGACAACCAATATTGCAGAGTGCCTGAATGGTGTTCTCAAGGAAGCACGAGAATTTCCATTATGAAGCTAGTGGATCATATTATATCAGAGGTGTTACAAAAATGGTTTTGTACACGTAGGGAGGAGGCAATTAACATGACAACTCCATTAACAACATGGGCTGAAAAACAGTTGAAAAATAGGCACGAGGAAGGCCTTTCTTATAGAGTTGTTCCAATTAGCCTGCACGAGTTTACTGTCAAAGATGGATATTTAGATGGTCATGTAGACTTGCATGCAAGAACATGTAGCTGCCGAGAATTCCAGATTGAACAGTTACCATGCAAACACGTTATTGCAGTGTGTAGAGTGCGTAACTTATCAGTCTATAATTTTACTCATTACTTTTATAGGTCCGGAGTCTTATTGACTGCATATGCGGAAGCTATCTACCCTGTTGGTTCGTCTGAGGAGTGGGATATCCCAGATGATGTCGAGGCACGTATAATATTACCCCCCACGAAATGTCGCGGTCGGGGTAGGCAAAAGAAGAATCGAATTCCATCGTTGGGTGAAGAAAGGACATCACGTAAATGTGGGCGGTGTGGTGGCAGAAGTCATAATCGGAAGACATGCAGGTCGACGAATCCGCTGTCAACCCAAAGAAATCTGGAGGCTCCATTAAATGATGCCGGTGGGGAGTAACCACATGTACCTACTGCTTTGTAAATGCTTTACTTTATGCTTTGGATGATGTGTGTGTTGCGATCATTTATAGATGTGTGTGTTGTAATAGTTTTGTTGGACATGTTAGTGGGGGATGTTGTTGCCTAATGACTTCAATAAATAACATTATTAATAAGTTGTTCTTGTACACCAGAATGCAATATGCTATTGTAATGCAACTTCATTTCTCTTACATTGTAATTTTATATAATATGAATAGAAATCGACAAGAGTGACATCTAAAACAGGGCAAAGCATTGTGTAATAGCGCATTTGTGTACATTAAGCAATCTGCATATGAGCACAACCCGGTCGTGCAGAAAATCAGATTGCATACTGCAATCTGCATTTCAGCTGAAACTCGTCCTGAAATGATAAAGCAGCCAATATAAATATCAATGCATGAGAGAGCCATAATTCTCCAGCGTAAACTAGTTATATTGGCTTTGTACAGGAGTCCATCATGTAGTAGAAATTCTGCGTTTACCATCTGCAGTAACAGCAGTCCAACCATCGGGCCACAGACCCGGTCACGCCTTTAAGCATAATCAAATCAACCACCAATCTGGTTTTCTGCACGACCAGTCGTGCTGACTGCACGACCCGGTCGTGCAGAAAAACAGATTGCATAATGCAATCTGTTTTTTAGCACGACCAGTCGTGCTGACTGCACGACCCGGTCGTGCAGTCATCACGACTGGGTCGTGCAGACTTGGAGATTGCATTTGCAATCTGCCTTTTTGCACGACCGGGTCGTGCAGTCAGCACGACCAGGTCGTGCAATTTTGGAGATTGCTTATGCAATCTGCCTTTCTGCACGACCGGGTCGTGCCGACTGCACGACCCGATCGTGCAGAAAACCAGAATGCTTCACAACCCTTCTCCATTTGTGGCAAAACATTATCATGATCTCCCTTCACCCATTTAACAGAAATCCAGTGCCGTTCAACATAAAATACAACTTTTATTGAATCTCCTCCACCAACAAACTGGGAGGCATGCATGACTAGTTCATCCTGTTTCTTTGCAGGCACCAACACAACAGCAAATGGAACAATCAAATGTATCTGGAAGACATCTAAGACAGACAATGACACAAAAATAAGATGTCTGAAATAAGATTTTTCTCACGTAGAAGACAGACACATGCCAAAGGAAAAGTAATATGTTAACACAAAATGAGCTTTATAATTTGTCAGCTCCTTTGAGCTTTACATGGATACAAACGATAATACCATCACCAAAGGTTTTACTCTACAATTACTCGTTCCATCAAAATTAAATACATACATCCGAACGAGTATTACAAAGTTTCTACAATGCAGGATTTCACCATGGTTTGGGAGCTCATTTCCACAATCTCATATCGAACATGTCTGCTGCCAACTCCTTCCTATAGTTTCGAGCATGGTCTGGATGACGTATAACTTCTACAGACTCACCAGTAACCAGGCAATTAAGAAACATGATAACAAAAACTCCACAATCTCCACTACACGAGAACAAAACATAATGGTTAGTTGCAACTTGAAGAATGGATATTACGATAAATGAAACAAGTTTAGTTTTAAATGGAAATAACCTTATTTGTTGTTGTGGAACACCTTCGACTCGAATGACGGGCCATGGATCTGCACCACCACTGTTATTCCCATCAATGGCCTGTAGCAATGAAGGAATCATCCGGGCATATGGCGACAAGTGAATTTGAAATTCATCTTCTGCGTATAAAGTGTGGTCCGAGTCATATACATTGATCTTGCATTCTTTCATGTTAACATCTCCCAACACCCAATGAACTTTCCCAACGTTTATTGGAATAAAAACCTAAGAAACAAAAGAATTGCCAAAAGACAAGTCATGTGAGAAAGAAGCTACAACAAAACTAGATATTAAGTGGTCATTCATCTTTGTTTTACTCACCCTTTCCGCAGCCGACCATGATGTGCCTTCAAATTTGGTTTCACCTTTAGCGTACTTGATGCATCTGTCATCATTCTCAGTCCATAGTGGTTCTTGTTTTTCAAATAATGAGAATTTTGCAACCAATAGTTGCTGCACAGCACACCTAACAGCTCAGTGAATCATTCGAAACAATGAATCATTATTTATTACTAGTCATGGCATTATGATTACATATGTACCTGAAAAAAACAATCCATTATAGCATATTGTCCACCCTGATTTGCAAATCTGTGCCGAATGAACCAAAATGCGGCATCTATATGCTGTAATCATAAAAACATTTTAGTTGAAAGTTACTTATAACAACCATGCACTAATATATTGACTTCCATACATACCGCGTCGGACAACCACTCTCTAGGTTTAACCATACTTCTAAAGAACTTCTTGTCAGTAACCACTGGCCCGAGTTCAACACTGCATGACAAGCAATTTATGAGAACAACCACTTATGCTGCACGACTCAAAAGAAATTGAAGGATGATCCCCACTTACAATTTTCCGTCATCTTCTTTGTGACGTAGCCAAGTATTCACTTCTTTCACGTTGTCCTTCTCATCCGATTTCTGTTTCTTCAATGGGTTTGTGTAAGGAGGTCTACACGATTGTGCGCGTGTTATTGGTCGCTTACGCAAGTAAACCTTCTGTTTGTCACTTATAACAGTGACATCTGGTGGGGACATGCATGTGTTGGCTGGAATCTCCTTCTCACGTTTCTGTTCAGAAACAATATTGACAACGTCAACATTGTCAGTGGCAGTGTGTTCAGAAGCCGGTTCCCCCACTGTATCTGCATTATGCCACTCTCTCGACGGAGTAGTGAATGGGTCATCAAAAACCTGTAATCAACAATTAATACCATAACATGAGATGCTGAATTTTTTTTTGTAGATAACACAACAAACAAAGAAGTAAAAGTGTTATTTACCGGAGAAGGAGAACTATATTGCTGTTGGGAATCTCCGTATTGAACTTGTATAAATGAAAGGATTTGATTAATCGAGGTCTCCATCCGATGAAGTCTTTCGGTGATGTTATCCTCCCTTTTACGTTCTGCAGCATGAAGATAGCCTAGCTCACCCTCTATGTGGACGATCTTCTCATTCTATAAAACAATCAAGAAGAGAGAAAAATTTGATTGTTATGTGCAATAGTCAAACAATAACGTTGAAAAGCAAATTAGGGAATGGAAAATATTACCATGCGATCCAATCGTTCTTCAATACTTGAATGCATGTCCGGCCCATGATACTCGGTATCCGCTATAGGAGGTGAAGAGGTAGGTGTTTTGTCAATTTCTTCATGGGGCGACGTGGCTCTATCTTCTGCCGTATGCTCATATTTTGGGCCCTCATCTGAATCGTGTTTAAGTGTAAACCTCGTTTTTGTAATCTTAAGTTTTCCACAATGCAAAAATGTTAAAGTGTATGGGGTGGGGGACTGGGGGACTCACCTGGTTGGGCGGGAGAATGACTTTTAGATTCAACCTACGAAATGTACGTAAACGAAAAGGTTATCAAATGTAATATACATCTTACTAAAAATACAAACATACTTATTCCGTTAGTCCATACCTCAGATTGACGAAAAATGATGTCTTGCACTTCCTTATTGGTGTGATAACTTCTTGTAATCCATCTAAGAATTAAAGCACCCTTTTTTTTCAACCTAATTGCCAGTCTAGGATTACATTGCTCAAATGTCTCATACACCCACACCTATTACACAGAAAGAAGATATTATTAGGCTCTAAGATATTATTCAACGGAAAACAAAAGGGAATACGGTACCACCATTTTACCTGAAATGCATACGGGAAACCATGCAAGTTATAATGCTCTCTGTGTGTGCTCTTCTGCAATTTCTTAAGATTCCATTTGCTATGTCGATCCTGAATGTTCTTCCTCATGCTGTTTAATGTCATGTCAAAGCATTTTCGGCCCCAGGGATATGCATTGAACGCATCGATATCATCAAGCAAATGAATATGGTCTATCTTAATTTTAGTTGTTGGTTCTTTACCCAACAATGCACACTCCAAGAAATACAACATTGCCAATTTTACTCTTAGCATGTCATCTTTATCTGAGCTTTGTTTGAATGCCGCTTGTAATTCTCCATGGTTGAACCTAACTCTTCCGCCCAGTAGACCATGACACAAGCTCTACTTTTTAGGGACTATCTTTCCTGGATCATAACGGGGAAAATTTCCAAACCGTAACCCCGTAATCGATGCAAAATTTCTCCATGAAAATGTAACCTTCTTTCCATTGACAAGAAAGGTCATACCCTCATTGTCACTATCCACTTCCCGCAAAAGCATGTTGTGGCAAATGCACGATGAAAACTGTATTTGTCGCATTTCCTCAAAATGGCCGAAGCATGATTCTTTAAACAACTTCATCTGAGTCGCCGAAAGAGTTTTTCGAATCAAAGTTAAAACCTCATTGATCTTTGACCTACAGGTTATCTTTGCAGGAAAAAAATCAATGTCCTTGAATTGGGCCTGCAAGCATGATACCATTTTAATATTTAGTACTGTAATAAGAGTGAAGGAAAAATTTTCATGGAGATTTTCAAAATAGAGGGTGTTCCAACCTACCTCATCAACATTCATTTCTTCGTGTGGCCTGTCCTGAAGTGATTTTCTCCTTTCTTCTTCTGTTTTTCGCTTCTCAAATGATAACATCTTTTCTTTGCCTTTCTTCGTTCCCCTCGCAATTGCTTTGAATTTCCTTGCTTTAACCATCTTTGAAAAAACCCTTCACATGTAACAATGTAAGTCAACAATCTCAATCAAGATAAGGAATTAATCATACGGAATAAATCACATGTAGAAGGAAAACAAGAAAATTATCAATGAATCATCAATCATTAAAATCTTTCCCATCACCAATGTCACTTATGATACGTATATAGGGAATTAAATCAATGACTTCAATGTAAATAATTAAATATCATGTTCAATATCACAAGTAAGCTGTTGTAGGCAAGATTTTCATAAGCATAAACTAGATTTTCATAAGTAATATTACAGTTTAAACTAAGTTTCAAAAAACAAAACTAGATTTGTCTCATTATAATCACAACATAACATAACATGCAGTCAGACAGATTGCATTATGCAATCTGTCTGACTGCACGACCCGGTCGTGCTGACTGCACGACCCGGTCGTGCAGAATGGCAGATTGCATAATACAATCTGTCTGACTGCACGACCCGGTCGTGCTGACTGCACGACCCGGTCGTGCAGAAAGGCAGATTGCATTATGCAATCTGTCTGACTGCACAACCCGGTCGTGCTGAAAGGCAGATTGCATAATGCAATCTGTCTGACTGCACGACCCCGTCGTGGTGACTGCACGACCAGAAAGACAGATTGCATAACAAGAGCAATCTAACTACAGCATCCAAAGTAGCTCTTGGATCATTGAAATTTCGAAACTAACCGTAAGGGCAGAGGCAGAAACCATGAAAAACAATCCAATCTCGATGAAAAAAACTAGGCATATGATGAAAAGGAAAAAGAATACAATAAGGCTCTAGATTTATACCCTCAGAAACGAGATTTCAAAATCCCAAGAGAAAGTTGAGTTTTTCTACTCCCACAGGCGCGACCACAGCAGCGGCACGGCGTCACAGCAGATGACTGAGATCACAGGGGCGACGAGCAAGTCACCACAGCGGCGGGAGGAGGTGGGCACGGCAGTGAAACGACGCAGCAGGCGCGACCGGCAAGCAACCAACGGCGCGACACAAGGGAAAAGCAGCGACGGAGCAAGCCGATGATGACACGATCACACCAGAGAACAGCGGAGCTACGACTGCGGTAGGAGCGGTCCGGTGAGGGCAGCGGCGGAGCATGTGACGGGGTCGTGCAATTTCGGTTTTTTCCGATTAGAGTGGGGATTGATTTTAGGGTTTATGACATTTAGGTTTTGTTGACCTTTTTTAATTTGTTCAGGATAATTTTGTCTTTTCATATGTTACAAGGGGTCAACAATAGTTAATTTTGTAAAAGGGGTCATATATAGACAATGGTTTTTGGAAGGGGTTATATGGTGAAAATCGGGCCTCACATCTCCATCGCTCCATCGCTGCTTGCAGGCTCTGTGCTCACCGAACTCCATCGTGTTGCTGTCGTTGCTGCGCTGCTATACTCGTGTTGCTCCCACTATGATCGCGTCATCCTTGCCTCGCTCTTGTCTCTTTTAAACCCTTCTTCTCTTCTCTCTGCTCTGATCCCAACCACCAGATAACTTCTCTTCACTTTTTTGTCATTGGATTGTCTTCTCAGTAATTCCAATTGATTCTATTCTGGTGGGTTTTTAGGGTTCTGCCAATTTTCCAGCAAGTTTGTGCTACAAGAAGGAGAACCAGTTATTGTTTGTCAGGAACAAATTCCAGTTGAATTGTTTAATGAATGGAGACATGGATGCCAGCACCTCAGCTATTGTTGCCCGCTTAACTGAGGATTTAAGAGGTTTGTGTGTTTTTTTTGTGGATATATTTTTTTATGGTTGCATCGGTCCTAGTTTTCGTGCTTGTGCTTGTGCTTGTATAGTGTAATTTATTTACTTATTTGTTAACTGGATACAGAAACGAATGTCAAGGAGCATAGTATTTCAACGTTATTGATGAATTTTGAGAATAAATTTGATACTTACGATGCCATGAATGAAAATTGCATTCTTTTTTTTGCACGACCTAGTCGTGCAAAAAAACAAAATAAAAAAAAGCAAAATGAAAACTGCATTATGTTGTTTTGCACGACCAGCACGACCTGGTCGTGCAAAAAAAAAGAATAAAAACTGTATTCTTTTTTTTGCACGATTGGGTCGTGCAAAAAAACAAAATGAAAATTGCATTCTGTTTTTTTGCACGATTGGGTCGTGCAAAAAAACAAAATGAAGACTATTGTGCAATGTATGACTCGTGTAATGTATGATTTAAATGTTTGTGTTTCTTGTATGATTCGTGCAATGTATCCATGTGTCTGAACTATTAACTTGAATAAGGTTACAGAAGGTCTGATGCTCATGATTTGCATTTGAACATTTTGAGATTAACTCATGTACAAAAATTGTATGTGTGGATCCAACACGTTATTTATCATATTTGATGATTTTGAAGCAGTAACGTATCTGTTTCAACATCAATATTGTTGTTGTGCCTGGGCTTAAGGGTTGTTTTGATTGGATTTCGTTTTTCTGTGCACGTTAAGGTAACATATGCTACTAAAGAACATAGAAAATGTACATGCATTATTCTACCAAAGATTTTGCTGTGAGAATACGGATTCTACATTGTGTTCTGTCTGGATAGCAGCTTTAGGAGATGGGAAAAATGGTTGGTGATTTTGTCATGGAAAAACTGTCAGTAAAGTATTCGTTAGGTGATGAAATGGCAAACGGCAAAAGAAACTATTAGAAAAATATGGTTAAGTTTTCAGCAATGTATTATGTGGTAGGATAGAACTCCGTGTTGAAATGCAGTAGATGTATAGAAGAAATAGCATGTCCAGGATATGTTTGCCTGGATTGTTTAATAGTTTAATAGTTTTGGAATGGATTGTTTATTGGAATGTTTGCCTGGATTAAATACCTTGCTTTTATGATTTTTAATGTACAAGCCGAGTTTGTAATTCTAGTATGCTTGTACTACTTGTTTGAGTTTTGTCATTGCACTTGTATGAAGTATTACGATTTGTTGTTATATATTTTCAGAGTAATGTGTTAGTTAAAGATTTGTTGGTGCAAAGTTATAATCCGATCTTTCCCCACTTTTTGCGTACATCTTGCAGTGATGAAGCACTAACTTATAAGAAGTAATCTTAAGGTTTCTTCTGCGAAATGCACTAGTTACGCTTGGCTTCTGAGCTTCCAATTTTTAATGAGCACTAATTTGTGTATTCTTTTAGTCTACTAGTGTTGACAGCTGCCTTCACATATCCTATTATAATTTTGATATGCATATTTTATCTTTCACATTCTGAGCTTACAATTATTGTTACAGGCCATTTATGGGAACAACGGTGGTGGTGCAGATCCATGGCCGATCGTTTGAATTCAAGGTGTTCCCCAACAGATAAGGTCGTTCCAATTTAAAACTAAACTTGTTCCTTTTATCGTAATATCCTCTCTTGAAGTTACAACTAAACAATATGTTTTCTCGTGCAGTGGAGATTGTGGAGTTTTTCTTATAATGTATTTCCGTTGCCTAGTTACTGGTGAGACTATAGAGGTTATACGTCATCCAAACCATGCTCGAAACTATAGGAAGGAGTTGGCGGCAGCATTGTTTAACATAAGATTGTGGAAATGAGTCACAATACCATTTTAAAATTCCGCATTTTATAAACCATGACATTTTTCTCAAACTTTGTAAAAGTCTTTCGGATATATGTATTTGATTCAACGGAACGAGAAATTACAGATTCATGTCTATGGTGATATTATTTTCATTGTATCCATTGTTTGATACGTGAAGTGCTTACGGAATAAGTGAAGTGCTTTTACAACCCAATGTGTAGCAAGAAAAACTATAAAATAAACGCTAATTACCTAGTCGTGCAAAAAAATAGAACGAAAAAAAAGAATTGAAACTTCATTCTATTTTTTTGCACGACTGGGTCGTGCAAACAAAAAAATGAAAGCTGCATTCTGTTTTTTTGCACGATTGGGACGTGCTAGTAGCATGACCTGGTCGTGCTGGAAAACAGAATCGAAACTTATTCTTTTTTTTTTGCACGACTGGGTCGTGCTACTAGCATGACCTGGTCGTGCTGGAAAACATAATAAGTTTTCATTCTGTTTTTTTGCACGACTGGGTCGTGCTGGTAACACGACCTAGTCGTGCAAAAAAACAGAATGCAGTTTTCTTTTTTTGTTTGCACGACCCAGTAGTGCAAAAAAACATAATAAAGTTTCGCACTTTGCACGATTGGGTCGTGCTGTCTTGCAAAAAAAAAATTATAAATTTGTACATCATTTTGTTTCACGACTGGGTCGTGATGTTATATATAACATCTCTTTTGGTCCTGTTGTAGATGTTACAAACTGTATAATTATAATGTAATTATATATAATTACAATGTAAGAGAAATAAAACCACTAACATGTCCAACGAAACGATTACAATACACATAACCATTGTTTCAAGTAATGCTTTTAACCAGTGTATAATACACACAACCATTCCTCTAACATACACACAACGATTACAATACACACAACCATTCCTCTAAGAAATATTTCAAATCATCATCATTTTCTACTATAGATGTTACAAACTGTCCATTTTTTGTGATATTATATATAATTACAATGTAAAAGAAATAAACCACTAACATGTCCAACAAAACGATTACAACACACACAACCATTGCTTCAAGTAATGCTTTTAAATAAGTAGTAGGTACATATGGTTGTTATCATATTTATTATGTGGTTACTCCCCACCGGTATCACTTCAGAAACTTTACGAACTAACTCTTCATAGGTTGTCGACATAGGCAAAGTCACACCTTTGCTTCTACGACCATCGAAAAAATATTCTTATTGGACAAAAGAGTCGTGCAGTACGACCCTTTGGAGAAAGGAGTCGTGCAGCACGTCCCTTTGGAGAAAAATCTTATTTTATACATCTTATTTTGAAGGAATGTGTCTGTCTTAGATGTCTTCCAGATACATTTGATTGTTCCAATTGCTATTGTGTTTGTGCTTGCAAAGAAACAGGATGAACTAGTCATGCATGCCTCCCAGTTTGCTTGTTGAGGAGATTCAATAAAAGTTGTATTTTCTGTTGAATGGCACTAGATTTCTGTTAAATGGGTGATGGGGGATCATGATAATGTTTTGCTACAAAATGAGACGGGGTCGTGAAGCAATCTGGTTTTCTGCACGCAGTCAGCATGATCCGATCGTGCAGAAAGGCAGATTGCATTAAGCAATTTGCGTAATTGCACGACCTGGTCGTGTAGTCAGCACGATCGGGTCGTGCAGAAAGGCAGATTGCATTAAGCAATCTGCGTAATTGCACGACCTGGTCGTGCAGTCAGCACGATCGGGTTGTGCAGAAAGGTAGATTGCATTAAGCAATCTGCGAAATTGCACGACCGGGTCGTGCAGAAAGGCAGATTGCATTATGCAATCTCCAAAATTGCACGACTCGGTCATGCAATTTGCACGACCGGGTCGTGCAGAAAGGCAGATTGCTTAGAGCAATTTGGTTTCTTTGATTATGCTTAATGCTTAAAGGCGTGACAGTATGTGGCCTGATGGTTGGACTGCTGTTACTACAGATGGTAAACGCAGTGCTTTGTTTGACCACACTCATCTGGTAAAGGCATTTATCAGCAAGATTACAAAAACTGTATATTTCTTGTTGATTTCTGGACAACGGTATTGCCATGTTTGTCTTGTAAAGTGTGTTTATATGCTATGGTTGAATCGAACCGGTCAAGTATCCAGAAACTAATCTTAACAATTAAAAAAAAGACAACATAACAGAAACTATTTCATATCTGTTCGTGCAAACAATACGACACACAGACTCACTTCCATCGATTTGCTATTGTGCTCGCTGGCTCCAACGCTACGCTCCCTTAACAACTTAGTCATGTAAAAAAACAGAATCTGTTTAATTGCACGACTGGGTCGTGCTGATAGCACAACCGGGTCGTGCAACAAAACATAATACAAAACAGAATCATCACCTATGTCAAACATAGTTATGATAAATAAACAATTTTCAATAAGCAATACAATAGTCACAATTTTTATCTTTGATGCAAAGTCACATTTTTTATGTTGTTGATTTTGAAAACATCTTCAATTCCTTCTCTTCCTCCTTTAATTTTCTTAAGCAATACCACTTTCTCTAGTTTCAAACATTAATTTACAAGCAAACATATAAGAACTACATACTCATTGTTTTTACATGAAAAAAGGGTTACAATCATAATAAAAAACAAGTCAAATTTCTCATCATTCAAAATAAAGTCAATAAGATTCACATTTCAACTGTGTTACATTTTCTTCAAAGGGGGATTGGTCGAAAACTTGTCTTTATACATATGAAGAAGTTGTACGATATAGAAATAAGAAACGAATATGCTCTAATAGAAGCTAGAAAGACTTTGTTTGTAGTTAGAAAATTTCTTCTTTTCCACCAGTGCAAGATCCAATATAAATCTTCTCAATTTTCATATCTTAGCTTCTCTGGCTAAAGCACAATTATCTAGGGAATGGGGCTGTAACAGAACACAGATAACTTATGACAATAGAAGAAAAATTATTTAAGGGAAGAAGAGAGATATAATTATTTAAGTATAAGAATGAAAGAATTAAGTTCCTACCATTGCCACTACAAGCTTAAGACAGTTTTTCATCATATTGTTTATTTTTTATGCCTTGGAGCAATCTTGTAATCTCATAGATTGGATTTGCCCATTTACATGCCTCATTCCTCACATTTGCTTTTGTAGTCTTCATTGTTGCTTCCCCAGAATCAGTAGCAATGAATAATATATAGAGCTTATCCCATCCATTTTGTGGAATCTAATTCATACAGAAAAAATGTACGTAGTTATTGAAAAAATTACATTAACTAACTAGACACATAGGCAAAATACTTTCAAAATATGTGTGTATAAAAGGTAAAACAAAATCTACTTTTAAATAAATATTAGAATTACGCTACAGTAGCACAATTTGCACACAAACAGAGAAAAATAAACACTAATTATAAAAAATTACATAAAGAAACATCATGCCTCGACAAAATTAAATATCAAAAATGAGAAAATAATGCAAAAACAATCAGACCCACGTATGTAAAATTTAAAATTCAGATGTTCTAAACTTAGATCCTCATCTTACACCACCAAATATCTAGTTTCATGATTGCTCAAAAAATGAATGCAGTAACACAAATCATATGATAGAAGAACTTATCTAAATTCAACTAAATTAGTCTTACATAGTTGGACTTCATCATCTCTTCAATAATGAATGCAAGATCCAACCAATTTTCCTCCTCCATTTTCTCAGTAAACAAGCAGAGAGTAATGCAAGAATAAATTAGTAGGATCGCATACTTTGACAAAGACTTTGCAACAATACATAAGCAAGAAAGAATTCAGAATACCCAGTTGAAAACTCGTCGATCCAGATCCTGAACAGCAATGAAACACATCAAATTCAATAATGTAAATTTATTGTTGAAGAGGCTTCCAGTTGTAAGGCTACGTTTTCTATGGAGCTGAAACAAAAGGATGTGCTTGGCTTGCATTTATAAACATAAAAGGACAGCTATGTCTTTTTACATGAAAAAAGGGTTACATATATATATATATATATAATTGAAATGGGGGTTACATTTAGCAAACCAACTCCAAATGGGGTCATTTAAAAAAATATACCTGCCGACGGCGATATTTCTGTAAGATTCTGGGGAAAGCAAGGAAGGAGCAAAGGTTTATGGGCAGGGCAATCATTGCGACCGCCGCTTGATTTATCTTTGGGGAGTTTTTTTAAATGACAAAAAATAGAGGAGCTTTTGGAAATAGACAAGAATTCGAAAATTTCATCCTGTCCGATGTTAGATAGCTTTCGACAATGACCCTATCAGACTACGCGAGAGGTTGTTGGATGCTTCATCCTACATTATCAACAGGACGCTCTATCATCATGCATTGAGTATTGATCGTAATCATATTATACAAAATTTTAACACTTTGATACTTTTTTTATTTATACTTAAATTTGAGTATTCTTATAAAGTATATATACTTGATCTTTTATTTTTATGTGTTTCAAAAAACAGCCTTAAAAGCTCGTAGTAAAAAAATCTTCCAGTTGTATTGAAGTCAAAATAGGTCCATGACTAGATTTAATATGGCAAAACTAACTGTACTGGAGTTAATGATACGAAATCACAAGGTGCAGTCTAGCTGACAGCAAGGCAAAGTATAGGGGATGACATGGTATTTACCATATAACTTTTGAATGAACCGTGAAACAATGGCGGTTATTTGTTTTTTTGGGATCTCTACGGATTCCTTTATAGTAAGACAAACTATAGGGAGTTTACAATCTACACAAAATTAAATAAATCCGCGCCAAAGCGGTAAAGTTCGTTGCATTCATCACTTCAAAATGGCAATAGAATGCCTCGTTCTCGGTAACCAATCTCTTCTTCTATTCACTTACCCACCCCAATGTTGAACACTCCTTTACTCTCTTTATCTGTTTGAGCCTTTTTTTTTCTTTTTGTGTTCTTTCAGGAGCTGGGCAAGAAATAGGGAAGAGCTGCGTGGTGGTCACCATCAATGGCAAGCGAATCATGTTCGATTGCGGGATGCACATGGGCTACGACGATCACCGCCGATACCCAGATTTTTCCCTCGTCTCTAAGTCCGGAAACTTCGATGATTCTCTTTGTTGCATCATCATCACTCACCTGTAAAGCCCTTTTAACACCCATTTGTCTTTTTTGCTTTCTTGTGTTTGTTTGTTTGTTTTGGTTTCTAATTTTGTTAAGGCATGTGATATTTGTTAAATTTGGTTGCAGTCACTTGGACCATGTTGGGGCGCTTCCTTACTTCACCGAAGTTTGCGGGTTTAAAGGACCTATCTACATGACTGTATGTTAGTCCATACATGTTCGATGAAATGTTTAGCTCATGCTTGATTGACTAATATTCTTTTTCAAATGTCTGAGGCTATGCGTTTTTCTCCTCGTTTGAGCTATCTTTTCTTTCGTCTTGTTCATGGAAGGACAAGGATATAGCTTCTGATTTTATCAGAATTTTTTTTTTCTTGTAATCTAGCATTATCATCCTTGCTTTTGAACTTATGGTTTAAGAGGAAATCTTCAGCGGACTTCTGGTTCACTTCTTTGTTCTTTGCCTTCGAAGTTATTTTTAAATTGTTGTTGTTATTATCATTATTATTATTACTACTACTACTATTTTGTGCATTATTGAGGAAAAAGGGGAAATCTCCACACTTTATTTTATTTTTATCTGCCCACAAATCTTTCCTACTTCACCAGTTCATAGTCTGTTTCATTGTAAAATTAATAGAGATTAGGTAGCCAAATCTTAGTAGTTGGGGAACTGAACCTTGTTAACATGAGGTTGTTTTGATACTATTCATCCGATGTATGTTTGTCTGACACAAGTATTTCTGTCTTATAATGGATCAAATATTATTTATTATTGATGCATACAACCTTTTTCTTTTGTTCCAACAATGTGAGGAGAGTGGACATGAAAAAGTAACTTCCATTTACAATCTCCTATTATTTAATTTAATATTTTCTTTGAATTTAAAAATAGGGTAGCTTTTTTGTTCATATCTGTATTCTTAGCCTGTTGGATGGCTTGCATGTATGCTCTCAGTATCATGATTGTGATATGTGATATTTTCTTTTCTACTTGTTCATGATTGGAAGTGGAACTATAAATTTTAAAGTTTCCATCAAAATATTTCACTGCAGTACCCAACGAAGGCATTGGCTCCTTTGATGTTGGAGGATTATCGAAAGGTTATGGTTGATCGAAGGGGTGAAGAAGAGCAATTTACTTCTGCTCATATTGTACAGTGCATGAAGAAAGGTACATGTATTTTATGTTTTCATTTGTGTACCTTGAATTGGGCCTATCATTCTTTATGTGGTTAAGCATGTGCTGAACCAAGAAGCTGTATGTTCCAAAATGGAATTCCTTGCCCATTATTATATCATTCATGTATTGCTTTAATACTGTTTTGCCTGAGAGATCTGAAGTTGTTACTCGTTTCTTTCAAATCTTTAATTTTATCTACTCTTCGGTTTCGTTGCAATTCTCTACTTTGTTATAAGTTGCATTTTAAGTGGTAATATTACATCTAACACATCTTTCTCTCTCTCTCTCTCTCTCTCTCTCGTGTTTTTTTCTTTTTCTTTGTATTTTTCTTTAGGTATTTTTTTTGATTTTACATATTCTAAACAATTTGTTGGTGCTTTTATTATTTTACACTTTTATTTATTTAATAGTATCAGTCTGGAACATAATCTATACAGAGGTTGCCATGGCTTAGGTTTGATTAGTTTGACATGTTACTAAATGCGCTTGTTGCTGTGGCTAGTAAAGTTTATGTGGCAGAGTGGTCTAACCATGACTTTCCTAACAAGGAAAAGCTTTAAACACTCAATCTTTGCCCTCAGCAATTTTTGTTCTAAAGCTGCTCAATACACCTAGCTAAATTAATCTCCCGTATCCTGTATTATTCATTTAGATTTTGGCTAATGAGTTTTTATCAAATAAATTGGCCTTGAGAGATCCATTATCTATTATCCCAAGCTACTCGTACAATGTAAAGATCTGTATAAGATGATTTCTTGCAAAATATGCTGCCAAATATTACGAAGAAGGCGACTGATATGTTGTTACATTGGTAAGTTATATTAATTTGACCAGCAGACACTTCCAATATTATAAATTTGGGATGTATTTGAGTCTCCTTTTTGTCCTGTTTACTACTCTACCTCAGTAATAATTTGATCCATGCTGATAAGCTTTAAATATGAAGATTTCTTCAAACACGTTTAGAATGTACATTATTCTTCCTAACAATCCCCATTGTGTACGCTGTATGGTCTTGATGTTATATAAGTCTAGTGGACATAGTTACAATTCTTAATTCTTGTTCTTGTACCTGTCTTAATTCTTGAAGCTTGTAATTGGATCCTTGTTGCAGTTATAGCAGTTGATCTGAAGCAGACTGTGCAGGTTGACAAAGACCTTCAGATACGTGCCTACTATGCAGGACATGTGAGGTCTTTGAACTAAAATCTCTACATATGTTATAATGTACGTAATAGGTTTTCCATGTTGCTAATTTTTTTAACCTTGTTTATATTGTTTAAGGTTCTTGGAGCAGCGATGTTTTATGCAAAGGTAGGTGACACAGCTATGGTGTACACTGGAGACTATAATATGACACCTGATAGACATCTTGGAGCAGCTCAAATTGATCGATTACAGCTGGATCTCCTTATAACAGAGTATGGAACCTACATGTGTGCATTGTTAAGTTGCTTGTGCCGTGCCGTTTGCTAATGAATGGAACAAACTTTTTTCAACGGTTGAAGTTGAGGGAAAAAAATTAAGACCATGTCGTTCAATTGTCTTTGTTTGATCAATGGTATAGTCCTATGCCGTTCTCCAGCCAACTTAAAAGTCTTTAGACAGATCTAATCTAGACAGTTGTAGTGTTAAAACTGGTGATGAGAGTCTTGCCTCATAATTGATGGCTTCAAACAATTGAAATCTGTTAATGTTCCATATCAAGTATCTCTAGGTATCATCATGGGCTTAAATAGTAGTTAAGTCCCTCCATCTAATTGCTTTGGATTTCTGGTTAATATGGTGTCAAAGTAAGGCTTGACAATCTCTTGTTCTAGTGGAAGGACCACATTTGTCCACAATCTCGCATGGGGTAGTACTCATTCATCACAACTGCAAGGCCCTAGTCTTACCATTTACTTGTTACAGGCTTGCATGTGAGGATGCATGTTAACATCTGACATTTGGTATCTCTAAGTATCAGCATTAGCTTAAATACTAGTCAAATCCATTTACCTAATAGCTTAGGCTTTTGGGTTCGAAGCTTGAAAAAATTAATTGGCTTTTCTACTCTACATACAAGTTCTTGCTCCTACATTTTGAATAGATTTATGAATTTTCTGCATTGTATTAGTGTTCATTGTCTTATAATAGTTCGTATTCGTCTTTTATTGTCTCAAGAATGGAGGCTCTAAAATTTTGATGTTAGGTTGATAGACCTCCCATTAGATTCACATATACTAGGCGACATAGCAGACAGTAAAGCATGGAAGAAACAGGGGCAAATTGGTGAAGCTGGGTAGTTAGCAAGGAATGATGACTTCCTTTTATTTTCTGTTATGTTTTTTTTTGTTATTTTGTGCTGAGCTGTTAAGCTGAGCTGGTGAAGTTAGTTAGAGTATAAATAGAAAAAGGAAAGAGAGAGAAGAGGGAGAGAAGATTCCTAACAAACTTTTGAAAGAGAGAAAATCTCTTGGAGAGAGGCAGGGCTCTCGAAACACTGTCAAACAGCTATTCAATCAACCTAATTCTCTTAATTCTACATACAATAGCTCTAATTTTCATTCCTAAATTTCTAAAAATTCTGTCAAGATTCAATGTGTGTGTTAGTGAAAATTCAGAATCTTACCAATTTGGTATCAGAGCATCAAGATCTTGAGATGCCTAAGAAGGGAGAAGCAAGAATGGACGTGATTGAGGAAAAACTTACACAGTTTCAGGGAGATATTGGAGTTGTCATGGAGCGGATGACTAAGGTTCAATTGCTTGAACAAAATCTGGCGACTTTGTTAGAGAAGCTGGAATCGATGGCGGGGAAGTTTGACAGTAAGCCGGAAAGGACTCTGAAATGAAAGGCACGAGTGCGAGGCTCGCGTCGGGAAGTGTTGGCGAGGGATCATCGACTCCTCCTCCAGGATCTGGTGGTTTTAACGGCGGCAAAAATCACAGAGTAGATTTTCGACTGCCGCGTCGGCTGGAGATGCCGATATTTGACGACGCGGATCCCGATGGATGGATTTTTAGAGCCGATAGGTACTTTGCACTGGATCGTCTGACTTCGATAGAGAAGATAGAAGCAGCGGCGGTGTGTTTCGAAGGAGAAGACTGTCGTGGTTCCAGTGGGAAGACCGCCGCTGACCGATGAGGAGTTGGGAAGAGATGAAAGGTCTGATGCTGGATCGGTTCGGGTCTTCGCAGGAGGGGTCGGGCTATGAAAAACTTCTGGCGTTAAGACAGATCGGTACTGTCCGAGAGTACCGGCGCCAGTTTGAAGCGTTGGGGTCGACTCTGCACGACGTCTCCGACAACGTCCTGGAGGGAGGCTATATTAATGGACTCAAGCCTGAAATACGGGCTGAGTTGCGATTGTTACAGCCGAGTGGGCTGGCCCGATTGATGGAATTGGCCCAAAGAGTGGAGGATAGAAATCTGATGCTAAGTAAATCCAGAACTAGAATGGGCAGTCTCAGGAAAAGGAACTTATACACATTCTGGCACCAGTCTAAAGACACAGAATAATTTACCATCAGCATCAAGCTGGGCAGTGACCAAGAAACCACTTCATAATCTTGGAGCTTCATTCAAGAGACTTACAGATGCGGAATTGCAAGAGAGGAGGGAAAAGGGCCTATGCTACAGGTGTGAAGAGAAATTTTCTCCAGGTCACAGATGTCGGTTTAGAGAACTCCAGGTGTTAGTGATTCAAGAGGTAGAGGATAATCCGCTTGAAGCGGAGGTTGTTGCTGCTGAGGTTAACCGGGAAAATTCAGTAGAAACAGATGTGGTGGAGCTCTCCATGAATTCTGTTGTGGGACTCACTACCCTTAAAACAATTAAATTGAAGGGAACAATCGGAGATGAAGTTATTGTGCTGATTGATCGTGGAGCTACTCACAATTTCATTTCACAGGCCGTGGTGAGTAAATTAAATTTACCAGTTGATGATACAGAAAAATATGGAGTTCTTTTGGGGACAGGGGACCCTATCAAAGGGGCTGGTGTTTGTAAAGGGATAAATCTGTCAGTGCAGGGAGTAGAGATAGTAGAGGATTTCTTACCCTTGAGCCTGGGGGGGTCTGACGTAATGTTGGGGATGATGTGGCTGCAAAATTTGGAAGTTATAAAATTCAATTGTAGGGAATTGACCTTGGAGTTTAAGATTAATGGTACGACAGTGGTTCTTCAAGGGGATCCTAGTCTTAGTCGAACTCAGGTGAAATTCAAGAATATTATGAAGGCAGTACAAAGTGGTGGGCAGGGAATATTGCTGGAACTGAGTGCTCTATCAGTGACACAAGGCATTGTCTCCAGTGCAGTTCCTAAGGCAGTGGAGAATATTCTCAATGAATTTCAGGAGGTTTTTTCAATGCCTCCTGGCCTACCCCCTCCTAGAGGAAAGGAAGATGCTATTGTCTTTAGAGAGGGATGCAAACCGATTAGTGTCCGACCCTATAGATATCCACAGATACAGAAAGATGAGATTGAAAAATTGGTACAAGAAATGCTGGCAGCAGGGATAATTAGAGCCAGCAGTAGCCCTTTTTCTAGCCCGGTATTACTTGTTAAGAAAAAGGATGGTAGCTGGAGGTTTTGTGTGGACTATAGAGCACTAAATCAAGCCACTGTCCCAGACAAATACCCAATTCCTGTGATTGACGAACTTCTAGATAAATTACATGGGGCTTGTGTATTCTCTAAACTGGATCTCAAGTCAGGATATCATCAAATACGGGTTAAGCCTGAAGATGTCTATAAAACAGCATTTAGAACACATGATGGGCACTACGAATTCCTCGTGATGCCCTGTGGTCTCACAAATGCTCCTTCGACATTTCAGGCATTGATGAATGATATATTTCGGAAATACCTACGGAAATTTGTTCTAGTTTTTTTTGATGATATTTTGGTATACAGCAGTAACATGAAGGATCACCTGCAGCATTTGTCGGCTGTTTTGAAAATTCTGGTTGATCAGCAACTGTTTGCAAATCAAAAGAAATGTTTGTTTGCTCAAAGCAGTTTGGAATATCTCGGCCATGTGATTTCCAAAGATGGGGTTGCTGTTGATGATTCTAAAATTAAAGTAATGGTGCAGTGGCCTATCCCTAAAAATTTGAAAAAATTGCGGGGCTTCTTGGGGTTGACTGGGTACTACAGGAAGTTTGTGTCAGGGTATGGGACTTTGGCTGCTCCGTTAACAGAACAACTCAGGAAGGATGGTTTTAATTGGAATGAAAAGGCCAATGAAGCTGTTAACAAGCTGAAATTGGGAATGACTACAGTTCCTGTGCTAGCTTTACCAAATTTTTCAGAACCTTTTTGTATTGAATCTGATGCTTTTGGAGTAGGAATTGGTGCAGTATTGACTCAACAGAACAGACCAGTAGCTTATTTTAGCTATAAACTTCCTCCAAGACTGAGGCTCAAGTCAGTCTATGAAAGAGAACTGATTACAATTGTAATGGCAGTCCAAAAGTGGCGGCCCTACCTCCTAGGCAAAAGATTTGTGGTTCGAACTGATCAAAGAAGTCTGAAATACCTCTTGGAACAGCGGTTGGTTAGTGTGGGACATAAAAAATGGCTGACCAAACTATTGGGATTCGACTTTGAAATTCAGTACAAACCGGGCTTGGAAAATAAGGCAGCAGATGCCTTGTCCAGGCATCCTGAATTTGCTGCCCTGTCGCTTTCACCAGCCTTTAACTTTGATGAAGTGGACAAGGAACTCGAAGAGGATGCAGAATTAAGGGATTTGAAGGCTGCCTTACTAGCTGGAACCACTAACCAGGAGGGATATGCAGTGGTTCAAGGGAGATTACTATATAAAGGGAGGATTGTTTTAAGTAAGAAATCTTCTATGATTCCTAAACTACTCAAAGAATTCCATGACAGCCCTGTAGGAGGACATGCGGGGTTGCTTAAGACTACTCAGCGGCTGTCCAGGGAATTCTATTGGACAGGCATGAAGAGGGAAATCAAGGCCTATGTGGAATCATGCAGTGTGTGTCAACAAAATAAATATTTAGCTCTCTCATCAGCAGGTCTCCTCTAACCCCTACCAATTCCCAATCAAGTTTGGGAAGATATCTCAATGGACTTCATTGAAGGTTTACCAAAATCGGACGGATATGATACTATACTGGTTGTGATGGACAGGTTGAGTAAATATAGGCATTTCTTGCCCTTAAGACATCCCTTCAATGCCCAAACTGTAGCTGACCTATTCACTAAACAAATTGTTAAACTCCATGGAATCCCACGTTCCATTATTACGGATAGAGATCGAATATTCCTCAGCTTATTTTGGACTGAAATATTCAAGTTGCAGGACACTCAGCTTAAACGAAGTATAGCCTACCACCCTCAAACCGATGAACAATCGGAAGTGGTGAACCGTTGCTTAGAAACATACCTAAGATGCTTTGTTGCTGGGAAACCTAAGCAGTGGGTCAAATGGCTGCATTGGGCTGAATATTGGTATAATACTACTTACCATACCTCAACCAAAACCTCTTCTTTTAGGATCCTCTATGGAAGAGATCCTCCCCCATTGGTTCGATATGGGCAGTCCTCCACTTCAGTTGCATCAGTAGAGCATTTACTGGAAGAAAGGGATGCTGTCCTGGATGAGTTAAAGGAAAATTTACAAGCAGCTCAAAACAGAATGAAGGAGTTAGCGGATGGAAAGCGACGTGGTGTTCAATTCCAAGAAGGGGATCTAGTTTATCTTAAACTACAACCCTATAGACAAGAATCCCTGGCTAGAAGAAGAAATGAGAAGCTGAGTTCCAGGTACTATGGACCTTTTCCAGTAGAGAAAAGGATTGGACAGGTGGCTTATAAACTACAATTACCAGAAGGATTAGCTGTGCATCCTGTTTTCCATGTCTGTCAACTTAAGAAGATGGTGGGAAATGCTCCTGTTTCAACCAGTTGAGTTCTACCATGGAATTGGTGCGGGAACCTGAGGATGTTCTGAATATACGCCACAAATCAGACAGCTCTGGAGCCATTAGTGAAGTTCTTATTAAATGGAAGCATCTGCCTGACTTTGAGGCAACTTGGGAGCAGTTTGAGTTAGTTAGACAACAATTTCCTCACTTTCACCTTGAGGACAAGGTGCATGCTTGGGTGGGAGGTAATGATAGACCTCCTATTAGATTCACATATACTAGGCGACATAGCAGACAGTAAAGCATGGAAGAAACAGGGGCAAATTGGTGAAGCTGGGTAGTTAGCAAGGAATGATGACTTCCTTTTATTTTCTGTTATTTTTTTTTTTTTTTTTATTTTGTGCTGAGCTGTTAAGCTGAGCTGGTGAAGTTAGTTAGAGTATAAATAGAAAAAGGAAAGAGAGAGAAGAGGGAGAGAAGATTCCTAACAAACTTTTGAAAGAGAGAAAATCTCTTAAAGAGAGGCAGGGCTCTTGAAACACTGCCAAACAGCTATTCAATCAACCTAATTCTCTTAATTCTACATACAATAGCTCTAATTTTCATTCCTAAATTTCTAAAAATTCTGTCAAGATTCAATGTGTGTGTTAGTGAAAATTCAGAATCTTACCATAGGTGTAATCTAATTATATCCTTCCTGTGTGCCTAAAGCTATGAAAAATCAAAGGAGACTCTTCTTATGGAAAGAAATGGTTATCTGGAAACAGTCTTAATAACTTGATTAAGGACAATGTTGATGCTTAAGGGATCAAAGAGCATTCTGTTTTTAGGTCTTGTTTTTACTGTGTCACTTTCTTTTTGTTGAATGTAACTATAGTCCAGTGGTTCTTCTCTCTTTCATAGTTATTACTATGGTGTAGGCAGAGGTACTTTTCCTTCTTTATGTTCAAACTTAATCCCCTCTGAAGTGGAATCATTTTGCTTTTGGACCTCTTATCCTTCATCCATCATTAACTATAATTTGAATATCAAATTTTGTTTTGTACATGTTTTGATATCCTACGTAAGTAATGTTTTGTCATCAAATGTTGAGGTTCTAAGATTATTCATGATAATAGAAGATTGAAATTATATTCGGAATCTTATCCATCAAATATATATTATTATATTCAAGTATGAATACTTTGGAATTTTCTTGCTTGCATATCTTAGTACACTCCTGGTTTTGGTTAACGATGTTTTTGATAACTTCTGCTGAAAAGATTTCTGCACCAGGTCTACATATGCTACAACCGTACGAGATTCAAAATATGCTCGGGAGAGAGAGTTCCTTAAAGCTGTACGTAAATGAAATCACAATAAATCTTCCTTGTTCATTTGTTCTGATATTTCTAATATTTCAATTTATTTTTGCATTAATTTTTCCACCCACTGGTAACTCCAGCACAGATATTAATTTTTTATTCTGTGAATTATATCTTTGAAATAAATAATTTGCAACAAGTTTCTTTTAGTTGTTCTAATGGTAAAGTAACAACCAGACAAAATTAGAAATCTAAAAAGATTATGGTTTGTACATCTAGAGATGGTGTATTCAAATCCATGATTATGTATTTGGATGAGTGACTTATGCATGAACCTGCTTACACTTGATTCTCCAATCGTCATCAGCTTAACTTCTAGCTGTGACGTTTATTGAAGCATAAAATTAATGTTGAGCCCACAACTATAAGTTTAAACTTTTAAGTAAAATGACAAATTTAACATAATATCAGAGCCTTTTGATCAAACAGTCTAAGGTTCCCTTCACTGCAAATTAAAAAGAAAAATATGTTGACCCTTATATAACACCAAAAGAGATTGCGAGGCCTGATTCACATGCAATAAAACGTGAGGTCCTTGCATGCGAGGAGGCGTATTGAAGTATCAAACTAATGTTGAGCGCATATTTATTAGTTTAAGCTTTCAGATAAAATGACAAACTTAACAAAATTTATTTGTTTATATTTTTTAAAAAAAAGAGAAAAGAAAATCAAATAGATTGGGAAGAGAAGGTGAATGTTGTTGTATATTATTGATATGTTAAGGCTTACATATATATAGTAGAAAAATCAGAGTAACCTAAGAAATAAAGTCACTTACAATCTATACATATTATTCACCTCTTAGAATAGAATTATTATAATCTAAAACATCCATATAAGTTCTAACACTTCCCCTCAAGTTGGTGCATAGATATTTTTAATGCCCAACTTGATAACAAAAATTACAAATAGATATTTGATGATAATTTTCACCACAAAATAAACTTTAGAGTCATTCAACTTTACAACAGTTTTGAAACTTCAAGAGGATTGACAGGAGAAGAGGAAGCCATCTCACTCAAACTTTTATATAGAAGACCCAACCGGCAAGAGAGTGACACTGGAATTATAAGAGACAACGATTTCCGGTAAGAGGATACATTTTCGACCACAAATCTTTGGCGAGACTGTAAGGGTAGCGGTGACTTTTACCGCTGGCTAGAGGTGATGAGGTGCTTTAACAGTAAAGAGGCTAGGTTTGGGATAAAAGAGAAGTTTGGACAAATTATGGAGATTTGGCTAAATTGGGGCGAATTTCCAGCTATTAGAGGGAATTTTTATTTTTTCATAAAGACACTCAGAAAATGTTCAAGACACCCACAAGTTCTCAAAATTTTCATAGTGATGATGACGAGGGGAGCAAAGATTTTTTTTTTTAAAGAAAGAATTAACAGACTTTTTAAAGAAAGCAAATGAGCACTGAATTTCTTTTTTAATAAAAACATTATAGACTTGATGGAAAAAGAAATAGAAACAAATTTTTTATTTATTATTAAAACAAAATCATTTGACACAAACAGAGAAGAAAAAAAGATTTTTTTTTTGGGAAAAATACTAAAACTTAAAAGAAAAGAGCGATGACTCTCTTTTTTCTTCTTCTTCTTCATTTTTGGATAAGAAAAATTTCTAAGGACCTCTAACCCGCTCTGCTACCATATTAAAAAAGAGAAAATAAAATAAAATAGATTAAGAAGAGAAGGTGAATGTTGTTGTATATCATTGATATGTGAAGGCTTACATATATATAGTAGAAAAATCAAAGTAAATTAAGAAATAAAATGACTCACAATTAATACATATTATTCACCTCTTATAATAGAATTATTATAATCGAAAACTTCTATATAAGTTCTAACTGCAAGCATTTGAGAAAAACATTAGATGATCTTCAACTCTTTTAAGAATGTCAAGTGAAGTTTGCTTAAATCTTGGAGGAGTTTACTAATATTTATCCAGATTTTATTAGTTATAGGTTATATTCTATGATAGAGCTAGGAGATCATAGTTTGATTAATTATATGTGTGAGTTGAGAGCAAAAAACCTAATTCGATTTCTTCATGTTATTCACTAATGACAATGCTAGAATATATAGGGAAGTATGAGAACGAATTGTCACAAATCCCTTTATTCTAGTAACAAAACAAATCCCTAAACTTAAGAGATAGATATGATAAAATAAACAAAGTGATAAAAACAAGATAAACATAAAAAAAAAAGAACCACAAACTCATCTCTAGAAATTAGGAATTGATTCTAAACACAAATGTAGAAGTGTTTTTGTATTTTTCTGTATATTTAGGCAGAGACTAGTACAATATATATAGACATCAGACTCTAATCAGATAATCTTTAACAAAGTGATAAAAACAAGATAAACATAAAAAAAACCACAAACTCATCTCTCGAAATTAGGAATTGATTCTAAACACAAATATAGAAGTGTTTTTGTATTTTTCTGATATTTAGGCAGAGGCTAGTACAATATATATAGGCATCAGATTCTAATAAGATACCTAATCTAATAAAATACAAATTTAAAAACTAAATTAGATAAAATACATCAACAGATAGTTTCTAGAATAAACAAGGCATGCTTATCCTAGTAATTCAAATATTTTGAATCTTCCAACACTCCCCCTCAAGCTGGCTTAAAGATATCTAGTAATCCCAGCTTGCTAACCATAAATTCGAAACTTTGTCTAGGTAGACCCTTTGTGAAGATATCAGGTAACTATTCTCTTGACTGAATATATAGCATACAAATAACCTTGCTCTCCAACTTCTCTCTAATGAAATGTCTATCAATCTCAATGTGTTTTGTTCTATCATGCTGTACTGGATTATTTGCTATGCTTATTGCTGCCTTACTATCACAAAACAACTTCATTAGACCTTTGGTTTTTATCCTCAATTCCTCCAATAATCGTTTCAATCATATTAGTTCACACATCCCTTGAGCAATTGCCTAAGGGTGACCTTCTATCACTAACTGAACCTGCCCAATCAGCATCTGTGAATGCCTCAACTTCTATTGCTTCATTTTTCTTAAACAACAATCCCTTCCTTGCAGTTCGTTTTAAGTATCTCAAAATTCTGTATATAGCCTCCAAATGCTCTTCTTTTGGTGAGTGCATAAATTGGCTCACTACACTTACCGAGAAAGCTATATAAGGTCTTGTGTGAGACAACTAGATGAGCTTTCCCACTAGTTTCTGATATCTCTCCATGTCCACAGAATTTCGTGCCTTTAATAGTCCAATTTGATGGTTAAAATCACTCGGAACATCAGCAGGTTTACACCCAAGCCTTCCAACTTCAGCAAATCAATTGTATACTTCCTTTCCGAAACAACTATCCCTTTGCTAGATCGAGCTACTTCCATGCCCAGAAAGTACCTTAAAGGTCCAAGATCTTTTATTCCAATATCTTTTGCTAAAACACCTTTAAGTCTTCGAATCCCACCTTTATCATCTCCAGTTAAAATGATATCATCTATATACATAATCAATATGGTAACTCCCCTTGCCGATGAATGCTTGAAGAACACAGTATGGTCAGCCTAACTCTGAGAATAGCCTGCACAACGAATTGACTTACAAAATCTGTCAAACGATGCTCGTGGTGACTGTCTTAGCCAATGTAATGATCTCTGAAGTTTGCACACCTTCTCCTTTTCAAAAACTTCTTCAAAACCAGGTAGTATTTGCATATACACCTCTTCTTCTAGTTCTCCATTAAGGAAGGCATTTTTTACATCCAATTGGTGGAGTGACCAGTTTTTATTTGCTGCAAGTGAGAGAAGAATTCTAATTGTATTCATCTTTGCAACTGGAGCAAAAGTTTCTAGATAATCAATCCCATATGTTTGGGTGTACCCCTTTGCAACCAACCTCGCCTTATATCTCTCAATAGTGCCATCAGAACTGTGAAAACCCATTTACAACCAACTAGTACTTTTCCCTTTGGTAACTCCATCAAACTCCAAGTTTTGTTTTACTGTAGTGCCTTTATTTCTGCCAAAACAGCAGCTTTCCAAATAGGAATACTCAATGCTTCCTGCACAGATTTAGGTATTTCTATACTGAAAATATTTGAGAGAAATGCCTTGTAGGATTGTAAGACACGGTGGTAGGATACAAACTTGGAGAGTGGATGAAGTGTACAAGAACGAGTCCCCTTTCGAAGAGCTATTGGTAAGTCAATATCATTTTGAGATGAAGGATTAGAATTACCTTGAGATATTGGACTCGGGGTAGGTTCTGTTGCTGGTGCTTGTTCCTAGACCTTTCCTTTCCCTTTTGGATGTTGTTGCCTTGCCTTGTAGAGTAGACATGAAGCCTAGGTTGTTGATGAGACTCCTTTGCTGGACAGATTTCTGTTAATGGCAATGGCATGGGTGTTATTCCTGGTTCTGTGATTAACGTAGGCTCAAATGCTACTGGAAAGGTTTGTTGCCAAAACTGATCTTCTCTTAAACTCTCCCTTGGAAGTGAAGTTTTGGGATAAAAAGACTGTTTTTCAAATAAAGTAACATCAAAACTCACATACATTCTCTTAGTGACAGGATCATAACATTTATACCTTTTTTGAGTAGGGGAATAACCTAGAAAAGTACACTTGATTGCCCTAGGATCTAACTTACCCTTTAGGTGAGAATAAACATGAACAAAAGCTATACATCCAAAAATTCCAAGAGGGATAGACGAAAATAATTTGGAATGAGGATAAATTTCAGTAAATGTGTTGAGAGGTGTTTGGAAGTCAAGAATTCTTGTAGGCATTCGGTTAATTAAGAATGAGGCAATGAGAATAGCTTCTCCCTAATAATGCTTAGGAACATTGTTTGTGAACATAAGCGCCCTAGCTACGTCAAGTAAGTGTCGGTTTTTTCTCTCCGCAATCCCATTTTGTTGTGGGGTGTCAACACACGATGATTGATGGATAATCCCATTTTGTAAAAGAAATTTCCCCAAGATTGATGAAAAATACTCTCTCCCATTATCAGTTCTTAACACACTAATATTGACCCCAAATTGTGTTTTAACCATGGAATAAAATTGTTGAAATATGGAAGCGGCTTTAGATTTGTCTTTTGAAAGGTAAACCCAACATAATCTAGTGTGGTCATCAATAAAAGTAATAAACCAACGTGTATTTGAAAGATTAAAGACATGGGAAGGCCCCCGGATATCGCTAGGAACACAAGTAAAAGGTGCAGATTTTTTGTAGGGCTGAATATGAAAATGAGATCTTTGATGTTTAGATAGTTCACAAACTTCACACTGAAATTGAATGGGATTATTGTTCTTAAACAATGAAGGAAACAACTTTTGCAAATAAGGAAAACTAGGATGCATAAACGCAAATGCCATAACATAATTTCATCTAACATAGAAGGAGCTTTATTCACCACTTTAGCTTGTCCCTCTAGAAGCACATCATCCTCAAAGTAGTACAGTCCATTCACTTCTCTAGCACTGCCTATATTCCTCCCCGAATCCATATCCTGGAACTCACAATGAGTTGGAAAGAATTTAGCTATACAATGATGACTTTTGGTAAATTGACTTGTGGAAAACAAATTACAAGACAAATTAGGGACATGAAGAACAAATGTCAGGGTTAATTCTTTGGAAAGAGAAACTGATCCTGTTCCTGCAATGGAAGATAGTGATCCATCTGCAATATGAACTTTTTGAATACTAGAAAAGGAATATATGAGGAAAATAATCTGGAGTCACTAGTCATATGATCCGATGCTCATGAATCAATTATCCAAAGAGTTCTATTAACTTTAGAATTTAAGGCAGTGATGAAATTACCTTGCTAGGCTATGGCACAAGAAGAAGAGAGAGTTGAATTTTTTGAAGATTGAGTATTAAACCTGTTGAGCACCTCAAGTTGTTCCTTGGTAAATATTTGAGGGTTTACGCCACTGGATTTAGTAGGTTGTTCACCATTGTTTTGTTCAGCCTGGAAAGCTTTATTGGAATTGGAACCTTTATTAGCACCTCTAAAATTTTTGGAGTTGTGATTAGCAGGTTTCTCTTGAAGTCTCCAGCATGTTTCTCGAGTATGTTGTGGCTTACTACAATAGTCACACCATACCGAAGTACTACGATCATCTTCTTTCCTGTTTGTACGTTGCTGTGTTCCCCCAATTATGGCTTTTCCAGGTGCTTCAGTTAGCAAGGCTGAGGTATTCAACGTATTATTCGTACGAGATCCACCCATCATCACATTCTTCCTGATTTCTTCCCTCTGGATATAAGAAAACACTTCTCTCAATGATGGAAGTGGTTTTTTTCCAAGCACTCTCCCCCTAGCTTCCTCAAATTCAGAATTGAGTCCAGCAAGAAACTCATAAACACGCTCCTTCTCTAACAATTTTGCATAGTGAGCGCTGTCTCCAGGGCACTCCCATTCAACCTCACAATATTGGTGATGTAGGACAAATTAAGAATAAATTAGGAATTTTAATTTTGATTTTAGGGATTTTAATAAATTAGGGATTTTGACTATTATTAGGGATTTTGACTTCCTAAATTGGGAGTAATCCTAATTGGAGTTATTTTTCTAATTAATAGTTTACTATTTTATTTAAGATTTAATTTTGGTATTTTCTAGTTTAACTAGGATTAGTATTATATTTCCTAATAGAAGTATATTTCCTAGTTGAGTTATGATTGTCGGCACTATAAATAAGTGTTTTTAGTTATTTTATTTCTTAGACTTGGTTATTGTTGGTTTTTGATTTTTTAGTAAAAAGATTGTCTTCTCCCCCAATTTCACTCTATTTCTCCTTATATTTCTTCTATTGTTTCTCCCTTTTCCTCTATCTATATCTTCCTCCATTTCTTTTAACTTGGGGAGCCCCGTTCCTCATCAATTGGTCTATTTCCTGCCATAGACCTTCATGTGATTGTAATAGTTAGTAACATCACCATCCCTTTGCTTATCATCCTTAAGTCGAGTTTTAATTTCAAAAATTTGAGCTGCATTGCCTTTATAAGAATAGGTTTCAACCACAACATCCCATATCTCCTTGGTAGTAGAGAGGAATATATATGTTTGACCAATAACGGGCTCCATTGAGTTGATCAACCAAGCCATCACATGGTGTTCTCCATTTCCCAAGTGAAAAAAGCTGTCTGATTTTTCTCTAGAGGTTTTTCTGTACTTCCAATCAAGTAGCCAATTTTCCCCCGCCCAATGATAAAAATCTTTACGGACTGAGACCATTGAAGATAGTTCAATCCGTTCAGTTTTTGAGTAGTGATATGAAGCGAATGATTATCATGGACAGAAGTCTGTTCTACTCGCTGATTTGCTGTAGAACTAGATACAGAACCAGACAAAGACATCTTAAAAAACTAGTAGACCACTAAGAAATAAACCTAAGAGCCAAAAAACTAGCTCTGATACTATGTTAAGTTTATCACTTTTCTAAAAGCTTAAGCTTATAGATGTGGGCTTAACATTAATACCTTAAGTCCTCTAATACGCCCCCTCACATGCAAGGGTCTTGTGCACTTACTACGTGGACCAAATCAAGTCTCGTATGACTTAGCAGGTCTTACAAGTGGGTCAAATAACAATACTTTTTAATTAATTTTAAATAACACGAAAGTGATTCAAACTTGCGACTTTTGGGTTATTATGGCTTTGATACCATAAACACAAATGTAGGAGTGTTTATGTATTTTTCTGTATATTTGGGCAGAGGCTAGCACAATATATACAAGCATCAGATTCTTTAAACCTAATCTGATAAAATACAAATTTAAAAACTAGATAAACTAAAATATAGCAACAGATAATTTCTAGAATAAACAAGGCATGCTTATCCTAGTAATTCAAATATTTTGAATCTTCCAACAGATTCCATGATCTTATCTTTCTAACTTTCTAACACTCCCCCTTAAGTTAATGCGTAGATGTCTATCAAGCCCAACTTGCTAATTAGAAGTTCATAGTTAGGACTGAATAATCCCTTTATAAGAATATTAGCTATTTGTTGCAATGTTGGAACGAATGGAATACAAATAGCTCTTACTTTATGTTTCTCCTTTATAAAATGTTAGTCAAACTCAAGATGTTTTGTTCTGTCATGTTGAACTGGGTTGTGAGCAATGCTAAGGCTGCATTGTTGTCACAATACAACTTCATAGGCATGGTCATAGTTCTCTTTTGTTCTTCAAGGACCCGCTTCAGCCATTACATCTTACAAACTCCATGTGCCATTGACCTATATTCTACTTCCGCACTACTCTGAGCAACCACACTTTGTTTCTTGCTTCTCCAAGTGACTAGATTTTCTCACACAAAGGTATAATATCCAGACGTTGACTTTCTGTTTGTAATAGAGCCTGTCTAGTCCGCATCTTTATAGGCCTCAATGCTACATTTTTCATTTTCCTTGAAGAATAAACCTTTCCTTGGTGAGCTCTTCAAGTATCTTAGTATCCGATACATAGCTTCAAGATGCTCTTCACGAGGGGAATGCATAAATTGACTTACAAGACTCACTGCAAATGCAATATTCGGTTGTGTATGTGATAGATAAATTAGCTTCTCAACAAGTTTTTGCTATCGAGATGTATCAACCGGATCACTTTCACTATCCCCCAACTTCTTATTTGGGTCAATAGGATTCTCAACTGGCCGACAACCTCTCATCCCTGTTTCATTAAGTAAATCGAGGACATATTTCCTTTATGACACTACAATTCCCTTCTTTGATCGTGCAACCTCCACTGCAGGAAAATATCTCAATGGCCCTGAGCTTTTATTTCAAATTTGGATGCAAGATATCCTTTCAATCTCTCCATTTCTGTCCTATCATCTCTAGTAAGGATAATATCATCCATATACACAATAAGAATCGCTATCCTTCCATTGATTGAACACCCTGTGAACATGGTGTGATCAGTCTGTCCTTATATGTATCCTTGCTTTTTAACTGATTGAGTAAATTGTTCAAACCAAGCTCTTGGTGATTGCTTTAATCCATATAAGGATTTTTTCAATTTACAGACTTCTAATCCAAATTTTCCATCAAAGCCTGGTGGTGGATCTATGTAAACCTCTTCCACTGAATCTCCATTAAGAAACGCATTCTTCATATCAAGTTGTTGTAAAGACTAGTCCAGATTAATTGCAATTTACATTAGTACTCTTACTATATTTAGTTTGGCCACAAGTGCAAAGGTTTCAAGATAGCCAATGCCATATGTTTGAGTAAAACCTTTGGCCACCAACAGTGCCTTTTACCGATCAAGTGATCCATCAAACTTGTACTTGGTTGTAAACACCCATTTGCATCCAACTGTTTTCTTCTCTCTTGGCAGATCCACTATTTCCCATGTTTTATTTTTCTCAAGAGCCCTCACCTCGTCAACAATAGCCTCCTTCCACTCAAGAACCTGCAGAGCTCCCTATAAATTCTTTGGAATTTCCACCCTAGACAATTGTGAAATAAACACAGAGAAAATAGGAGACAATTTTTTTGTGAGAGACAAAGTTTGACATAGGATGCTTAGTATAGGTTTTAACACCCTTCCGGATAGCAATAGGAATATCAAGATCAGATAAACTAAACTCAGAATTAAATGGACTGACTTGAACAGGTTCGGTATGAATGTTACATGGAGCATCAATGGAGTTTTGAACCGTCTCTAGTTCAGACTCTTGCCTTGGCTGAGGAGCATTGGTCTCCTTGCTTGGAATTTGTTTCCCTCTTAAGTAACAAGAGGTTCTTTGGTACCTATCTTAGTTCCATTGCCAGTTCTAGAGTTCATAGAATCTTAAATGGGTTTATTTAAAACACTAGGCTCAACATTTATAAAGAACTCATGTTTAGGTTCATCCAAATTTGGGTTAAGCTCATTTGTTGGATTTTTTTGGTCATTTCCAGGTGACAAAACATCTAAGTATCCCGAATCTTCAACAGGAGTCTCCGCCTAAAGATGAGTGGAAAAAAACGGTTGAGATTCAAAACAAGGGACATCCATGGCAACAAACAATTTTTTAGAAATAGGATCATAGCATTTATATTCTTTCTGATTAGGGGCATAACCTACAAACACACTCTTCCTAGCTCTTGGATCAAATTTGCTGCAGTGAGGACCATGAATGTGAACAAATGCCGTGCAACCAGACACTTTCAATGGTAGGTTAAACTACAAATAGAGGAAGACTAGTTTGAAACACATTTAGTGGCGTCTGAAATTTTAGAATCTTTGTAGGCATGCGGTTAATAAGGTACATAGGTGTAAGAATAGCTTCTCCCAAAGATATGTAGGAGTTTTACTTGTAAACAACAAAGCCCTAGCTACTTCTAAGAGATGTTTATTCTTACTTCCAGCTACTCCATTTTGTTGAGGTGTGTAACTATAAGAGCTTTGATGAATCATACCCTTTTCTAAGAAAAAACTACCTAAGATTTTACTAAAGTATTCTATATCGTTGCCATTTCTGAAATTTTTATTTTTTCTTTGAACTATGTTTCCACCATGGTGTAAAAATTTTTGAAAACTTCCTCTACTTCAGTTTTCTCTTTCAGCTAGTATACCCAACTAACCCGTGTGTGATCATCAATATAGCCAACAAACCATTTTTTTCAAAAATTGTGGATACCTTAGATGGTCCCCACACATCACTGTCAATTAATGTAAAATGTTTTGATGGTTTATATGGTCTAGGAGAGAAATGGGACTTGTGATGTTTGGCTAATTCACAAATTTCATATTGAAAAGAAGATGGACTTTTACTGATAAATAAATTGGGAAACAAATGTTTCATATAATGAAAACTCGGATTACCTAATCTATAACGACATAACATAACATTTTTGGCACTAGAAACATAACTAGAATTAAAGTAGGTAATCTCAACTTTTTTTCTTGACTTAGTTTCATCTTCAAAGACGTAAAGAGCTCTGCTCACTTTAGCACTGCCGATCGTCCTCCCGGAGGCTAGTTCGTGAAACTCACACTAAGAGGAATAGAAATTAGCTCGATAATTGAGATCATTGGTTAATTTGCTGATTGACAAAAGGTTACAAGATAACTTAGGCACATGAAGAACTTATACAAAGTTAGGGAAGGAGATAAAATAATGGATCCTATCCCAGCCATAGCTGACAGAGACCCATTAGCTATCTTGATTTTTTTGTTTCTTGCACGTGGACTATAAGTTGAGAAAGATTTGAACAACTTGTCATATGATCAGTTGCTCCAGACTCAATGATCCAAGAATCGAGTTGACTAGAATTGAGGAAGAAACAAAGTTACCTTTTTGAGCCAAAGAACAAGAGGGATTAACTCGAAATTGTGGAGATTGGAAAAGTTTGTACAAGTGCTCTAACTGTTCCTTTGTGAATGGAGACGCTTCTGAATTGACTTGCTGCCTTTGATTCTTTTCATGTAAAGCTTGGAATGTACAGTTTTCACCTCCTAGTTTTTCTTCCAATTTTGAGGCTTTCCATGAATCTTCCAATGTGTCTCCCTTGTGTGCCACGGCTTTTGCAGTGATCACACCAAGGTTTCTTTCTCCTTTCCCCTTCGGATTCAGAGCCTTTTGAAACAAAGGCTGAGCCCTCAGTTTCTGTCACAGATTTTGCTACTTGGTTATGCAACATAACTTTCCTTCCAGTTTCTTCCCTTCTAATATCGGAAAAAGCCTCATGAAGAGAGGGTAAAGTTTGCTTGCCCAGAATCCGAGCCCTGACTTCATCCAGCTCAAATTTAGACCTGTCAAAAACAAATAAGCCCGATCATTCTCCTGTTTCTTCGTGATTTTCACACTATCAGATGTACAATCCCGCTCATCATTATGACACTGATCTAGTTCTTGCTGTAAAGAGACCACCTCATCATAACAAACAGTAACCTCATGTTCACCTTGTTTAGATTTCCAAAGTTTTGTCTTCAACTCAACAATCTGAGGTGAGTTTTTAAGATCTGAATAGGTTTCTTTGACTGCCTGCGACACATCCTTTGCGATTGGTAAGAAAAGATAGGGTTTACCTATGGTTGGCTCCATGGAGTTGATAAGCCAAGAGGTAATCAATGAATTTTCTGACCTCCATGTGCCCAGATTAGGGTCTTTGGCTTCTGGTTGCTTCACTTCACCTATCAAATGCCCAAACTTTCCCTTGGCATCAATTGCTAGCTTCATGGATTGTGCCCATTCCAAAAAAATTTTCCCATTGAACTTGTGAGATTTCAATTGAAAAGGAGAACTATGAGAAATTGGATCTGCCCCACTGGTTGTTATGACAGCCCCTGAACTAGAGCTCTCGATAGTCTCTTCAGAAGAATCAGTTGGCTTTCCAGCCCCAGTTATTGCCATTTTATCCATTCAGGAATTGAATCCAGAGCCTTGCTTTGATACAATGTGAGTTGGGAGGGAAAAACCCTAATTCGATTTCTTCATATTATTCACTAATGACAATGCTAGAATATATAGGGAAGTATGATAACAGGTTGTCACAAAATCCCTTTATTTTTATTAGAGGGCTTAAAGTATTAATGTTAAACCCACATCTACAAGCTTAAGCTTTTAGAAAAGTGGCAAACTTAATATAGTATCAGAGCCATAATGACCCAACGGTCGCAGGTTCGAATCCCCTTCGTGTTATTTAAAAATTAATTAAAAAGTGTTGTTGTTAGGCCCATTTATAAGACCCGCTGAGGCATGTGAGGCTTGATCTGGTCCACGTAGCAAGTGCACAGGGCCCTTGCACGTGAGGGGGCGTATTAGAGGGCTTAAAGTATTAATGTTAAGCCTACATCTACAAGCTTAAACTTTTAGAAAAGTGACAAACTTAACAATTTTAGTTACAAAACAAATCCCTAAACTTAAGGGATAGATATGATAAAATAAACAAAGTGATAACAATAGGATAAACATAAAATAAAACCATAAACTCATCCCTAGAAATTAGGAATTGATTCCATTATCTTGTCTTTCTAACTTTCCAACAATATGCTTGCTTAGTTTATGTTCATGTATATCAGTCTAGTCTATAAATTACTACTATCAATATAGAAAACTCATCCAGTTTGTTGATCTGGTTTTAGATGGTTAATGAATTCTAGATTTATGGTGGTCTACATTGGTTAAATCAGGTTTTATAGACAAATCATTTAGATTAATTTTCCCCTCATCATCTTTAGTTGCAGGACTTGGTGCCAAAAGTTGATAAATTGCTGCCAGAGTCTGCATTTACTTAGAATCCGGTTGGGGCTTTTTGAAGGTTTAAGGTGAATAAAGTGAGTATAATGTTATGTCACCTTATATAATACCCTTATCCGGTAAAAACTTCACAAAATGATATAAAAGTACGTGAAATATGCCCTAAAATCCTGAAAGTCAAAAGTTCACATTGTTTAGAGTATACCATAGCGTTTGATAAATCTTCTTACAGCTTTTGATTGTCAGTTATTAACTTGAGTTTTGGTGAAGGGTGGTGCTATTTGCAATGTTTTAATACTCTGAAGGAACAAAAAATAAAAATTACAATCAATTTTCTTAGATGCATCTGAGAGTGAGTAAAAATACGAAAGAATAGAAGTAGATTGTTGAGTTTGCCTCTAAAGTCTATCAAATACTGAAAAAACTTTCAAAAGCTGACGGCAGAGATAATCTGGAATTCCAAGCATCTGACAGATTGTAGGACCAAATTGTCATGTTGAAGTGTTGGTTACGCTCTGGAGCTATGTCCTGCATAACCTTCATGTTTCATTTTATTTTGCTGGTTATTCTCTTTTGATATGCTCTGTGTGTGTAAAGGGCTTAGCTTTGTCTTATAGTTTATTATTGTTCACTTGATTTTGGTACGACATTGACTATGCATGTCTTGACATGTTTTGGTATGATTAATGAAGCAACTGTGTGGTGTCCCTCTGACAATTGTTCACTTTATCTCTTTTGGAAACCCACCTTAGGTTCATAAATGTGTTGCTGGTGGAGGAAAGGTGCTTATTCCCACATTTGCTCTTGGAAGAGCACAGGTATTCTCATCACGGGAACCTTTTATTCCTCTTCTGTAAGAATTAATCTTTTGAATTTGAATTAGTAACTTATGATTTTGTAGTTGGTCAGGTTCTAAAGATTTACAAACATGTCCTACTGTCCATCAATGCCATTTGTCAGATAAGAGGTTATATCTGCAATTCCAAATGCAGTGTATTTTGAGCAAAAGAAATTCTTTGTTATTATAGCCAGCAATTTTATTATATGCCTTCGGTCTATACCTAGTTTTCGTAAAATTTAATGGAACTTAGCCACTTCACATCATTTAATTGAAAGTGTTTCTGTTTGTCACTTATCATTTCATGCTATCGACATTAACTTCCTTAAGAGTTTGGAAAACGAAACACCTTGCATTAATTAATTAATTTTTTTTTTCAAGTTGAACTGAATAGAAACTGATTCCGGGGTTTGTCATCTTGGTTTTCTGTTAATTTAATTATTGTCTAGAGGTGGCTCCTTGATAATTGACCTGGTTTCCTGGTGCGAAGAATACATGACTTACATTTATGATATTCTATCAAAACTGATTAAGGATAGTTAACAGCTTCAGGAAAAGAGTAAGAGGAGGCAGATGATATGGGTGTTGGATAGCTCGGAATATTCTGTCTCTCTTCTTTAATTTCACTTCATAATGAGCTACAAATTATATCTTAGAGAGCTTATGCCTTAGATTTTATGCTTTTGTGAAACTACTGGTCTTAGAATGCGTCTGGATGTCTAAGTAATTATCTTAATTCTGTAGATATTAATGAAGTTACTTGGTAATTGCCCACTGACTCTTTACATTAATACTCTATTTTTCAAGCATAGTGTTTGACTTTTAAGATGTTGAGATCCTGCTGCTAGAGAGGTGAAACACTTGTCTTTTGAGATTTATGTTAGAAGACTAACTCGGCAGTGACCTCTGGATTGTTTTATGAGTTGAGTATATCTAAGGAATATTTAAGAAATATCTTATTTATTTATTTTTATTTTTTTTGTGATGATATTTGTAATTATCATACAGGAACTCTGCATACTGTTGGATGATTACTGGGAGCGCATGAATCTTACGGTGCCTATATACTTTTCAGCAGGTTTGCTCTGTTCACCGGTCTATTTGTGTATTAATTTTTAAATTAAATGATTCTTGGTCAATCAGTATATCATAACTCATGAAATGCTTTCTTGGATGTATAGTAAAGACAAATGAATGGACTTTTCTGAAGGTACTAAAAATTTTGTTACTTTCACTGGTTAGCATTTAGTTATAAATAAAAAATGAATTATTACCATGCCACGAAAGAACTATCTAAGAGATACCCATTACACCAACTATTAGTAGATCCAACATGAAGAATTAGAAAGCTTCCATCAGTGTCAATGAGCAGCATGAGCCTAGCGGCCCCTAGCTTCCAACTTTTCTTGTTACATGATCGTTTCCTGCCCTTGGTTGCAATTTTCTCTTGTTTACAGATTTTTTTTTCATGTAAATTTGTTGTTCTTTGATACATCTTCTCGTTGAATATTTTAAATTAATATCTTAACAACCAGAGAACTGATCTAGGCAATGGCAGAGTTGCTATGGAGTTTTCAGAAATAAGTTGGTAAATGCACTGATATTAATTAAAAAAAAAAGGGATAGTCATCTTTGTTTAAACTGTTTTATCTATTACTGACAGTTTCGTTGTGCTATTAGAAGAAACATGGAGTTAATGCCTTAGTCAATAGTTCAAAATTTTATGATGAATGCGAACACAAACACATACACACATACAAATAAATGAACTCTTTTTACTGCTTTTTATTTACTGTTAAATCCTTGTTCATAGACAATTTATCTTCGTTCTTTATAAGTAACATGGTAATATGAAAAGTGCTCTTCTTGGTGAAAAGCTCGTCTCAGTTGCTCTCCTTTAGTGGCATTTCTTTTCTTTCTTTTACCACTAGGCAGTGATGTCACATACTTCTGCTGATTTTGGATTATTCTTATTTTCAGGGTTAACCATTCAAGCCAACATGTACTATAAAATGCTTATTAGTTGGACTAGCCAGAAAGTCAAACAGACGTATGCCACACATAATGCGTTTGATTTTAAAAATGGTATGTGAATTTCCTTTTCTTAAATCTTTTTCCTCTCTTCTGAGGATAAAAGCATTGGCATTAACAATTTGATTAAGCCACTATGAATAAGATGCCTGCATATTCCAGAATTTGGAGTCTTGTTACTATAAATATTCTTTTTGCTCTTTATCTTTTTTTTTTTTTTTTTTGCCTTTTTTGTCTTTCTAATTAAGCTGCTTCAGATTGGACTTTTTGCTCTGTTATTGAGAGGAGATACTCGAATCTAAAAATTAATAAAATTTTATGAATTTCATTTTAGACTTCTTTTCTAGATGGATCATTCTTCCAACCACGGTTTTCTTGCTTTTAGAATTCTCCCTCCCTCCCTCCCTCTCTCACATTGGCCATTTTTAGGGTTGGAAGCTTTGTATTTACGTTTTTCAAATTTGAAGATAAAATCATAGTTGGCTACTTGGTTTACCACCTTCACTTTTGAGTTCTCACTACCATTTTAAAAAGCAAGTGAATTGGGTCTTTCTTAAATTTAATATGTTAGATTTGTCCAAGTCTTATCCCAGCACAAATTACTACTTAATTATAAGGCAGACTATTTTTATTAAGAACTTCAAGCCACCATGTGAATAAACATATTTGTACGCTCACTTCACACTATTTGCAAGAACTTCAAAAATGCTGCTTTTTGTCCTCGTCAAACTCCTAAGTTGATTATTGATGTATGAATGCAGAATTTTGACTTGATTTATGCAAACTTGATGGCTTAGAACAATGCTTCTTATTGTTTTGTGATGTACATTGGCTTCAGAAATGAATTACACAATGTTTAAAACATTGCACTTTCTGGAACAGTCCTGGTTATAAATTGCTGATATAACAGTATTCTCATGCTGAATGTGCAGTAGCTCAGATAAATATGTTGATTCATGATATTTGTTGGTTGAATGATTACATCTCTAATTTATTTGTGGTTTGACGTTGCAGTTCGCGGTTTTGATCGTTCTTTGATAGATGCTCCAGGACCTTGTGTTCTCTTTGCCACTCCTGGAATGATTAGTGGTGGTTTTTCTCTCGAGGTTTTTAAGCACTGGGCTCCATCTGAAATGAATCTTGTCACATTGCCAGGGTACTGATTTGTTACTTTTTTCATTTTATTTATGCATTAATTACGAAGATGACTCTACTGTCCTTTGTGGTCTGAAACCTAAAGTGTATTTTATCCACAATGCTTGATAGCAAATTGTCTTGCATTCGTATAGTTTCAAACCAATATCTATGGTTGGTTTATATTTGTCGATTGTGAACTTATCTTTACATGCATGAGGTTTTCTTTTATAGAATAGCTTTTCATTTCAGTAGTGCAAGTCAGCATGAACCTGCTAGTTGGTCGGAGGAACCATTGTTGCTGCTGTATTATATTAATTGTTATATATTCACAAGGGTGGTGTCTCTCCATTGTTAGGCGCATGAAGGTTGTAAAATCATTTACAGTTTCTTACGTTGGTCTATATTTTAGATAGGTAAATAATCCTCATCAACAATATATCAGTGTCAAGCATATTTCTATAAATTCTTTTTATTACAGGACAAAAATTCCCTTGAAAAAAAAAATTGAGTCCTTGTGGCACAGAGGCAGTTGCCTTCAGTATAGGACTTTGTTTCCAACGAATCTAATCTGTGTTTTAAGTCGAAAGTGAGCATTAAAATCAACCACATTCATTCATTATGATATGTCAAGAATGAGGCATTTGGTTTTCAATGTTTATTGTTAAACCAGAAATAGTGTTGCGGTACACCAAATGACTTTCTTATTGAGAAGGAATTCATATCTTGTGTTCAACACATCGTGTTGTCCCTTTGTTAACTAAATTTTTTGAGGACTTTCGAAGAATGTTATTTCTGAATCCTCTTTACTCTCTTTCTTTATTAGGTACTGTGTAGCAGGAACCATAGGACATAAGTTGATGTCAGGAAAGCCCACGAAAATTGATTTGGACAAGAACACACAAATTGATGTCCGATGCCAGGTTCTTGCCCATCCTTGCGCACTTTAAAATATTTTTGACATCCTTTTCTTCATCATGTTATAGAATTAATTTTTATTTGATATTATGCTTCCTCTGTTTCCCATATTGGTTCTATTTTCCCAAATTGGATCTTCTATCTTAAAAAGTTTATTAATTTACAAAGATAACCTAACCGTTTTTTCTATTACCAGATTCATCAATTATCTTTCAGTCCTCACACAGATTCTAAAGGAATTATGGATCTTGTCAAATTTCTGTCCCCACAAAATGTGATACTTGTACATGGTGAGAAACCTAAGATGGCGTCTCTTAAAGATAAAATACAGTCTGAATTGGGAATTCAATGTTTTGATCCTGCAAATTGTGAAACCATACGCATCCCTTCCACTCATTATGTGAAAGCACATGCTTCTGATGCATTCATCCAAAGCTGCCTGAATCCAAACTTGAAGTTCTCAAAAAACAATTCAGAAGAGATATATGACTCTGGTTCGACGGGCAGAAAGGCAATGTCGAGGGTACAAATAAGTGATGAAAGAGCTGCCGAAGGTATCTTGGTTTTGGAGAAAAGCAAAAAGGCCAAGATTGTACACCAGGATGAGCTCTTGCTTATGTTGGGACAAAATAAACATGAGGTCCAGTTTGCCTATTGTTGCCCTGTAAATGTTGAGAAGCTGGAGGAAACCAAAATCACAGGTCTCACTCCAGCAACCAATGCCATTCAACTGCTATCCATGAAACTGTCAAGTGAACTTTCTATAGGGAACATTCAATATCTTGGGAATCATATTCAGGTGGAATCATTTCATTTGTCCCTTTGTTTGAAGGACATCTGCCCTTATAGGATAACTAAACCTCAAAATCAATCAAAAACAGTCTTCTTTTGTTGCACTTGGTTAGTGGCAGATGAGAAGCTTGCTTGGAAAATCATTTCAACCATAGAGAACTCAGATGCAAGTGCAAGTACTCTGGTGCATGCACCAAGTAATTAAGGAGCCAAATTTTTCAATTTCTTTTACTGAGTTGTTTATTCAAATAACTTTTCTTCTAAACAATTATGATTGTTACTGTCCTTTAAATAAAAATTATATCAACTTTTGTTACTACTAAAAGTGGAAACTTCTAGAATCCCCACATGTTCATTACCAAGGATCCAAGGCCATGAGAATAGCTATTAATAATCACATAAAAATGACTGTGTTGATTATCATGAGCCAATGTACCAATTTTTTTGTAAATAATGCTACACATACGAACTTCATGTAAGAATATTTGTATACATTCTGATATGATATGACTCTTTTATTGATTAGGAATTCTTTTGGAAAAAAAATTTTATTTCAACAACTCTGGTTAAAGAATTCAAATTATTCACAACAATGGTATGAATATCATCTAAAAAAAATCAAGTAGCCTCCTCTATCCTCAATTGTGTTCATAACTAAAAGGCAGAGTTACTTCCCCTAGTTCTTCCTGTTAAGACATCCTTAGCTTCATTGATCTTCGATGCCAGATAATGGCTGCCACCCGCATCAGGGTGATTTGCCATCATTACTCTCCTATGAGCTTCCTTGATCTTCTCTGTAGCAGCCCTCTCTCTGCAAGAAATTCCCAGGAAAATGGAATAAAAATATGTTAAATATGCAACTCTGTTAAAGCTCCTAGAAACACATTCTGCATCTGAATACTCTCCCTTAATGAATATGAAAACAGCACTCAAGATCCCATGAAACGATTCAAACAAACTGCTTAGTATGTTATATATCACAAAAATTTTCCAGCAGTAGTCTCAATTCGAACTCACTGAATTCTTAAGGAAGTTGGGGATTTTCTGGATATCAAAAGTTGCCCAACTAATAAGGTTTGAAGATGTATAAAGGACAAAAGAAACCGGCCAATATTCATTAAAATAATTTTGGAGAACTGGTAACATTGTTAGCCCAATACTATAGCTAAACAACCAATAAATAAATAAAAATAAAATACAAGTACAATTGTTTGACAGTGACAATTACCTGATTCCAAGTATTAATGCTGCTTCCCGCTTAGACATGACCTTTTCAAACCCACCATAATAAAATCTTCGAACTACAGGGCGAGTTCTGAATGCTTGCCACGCAGAAACTAGGTATCTTCCAGCCATAGCAGCAGCAGCTGCAGTAGTCCCTATCACCAAAGGAGATTCCTGACAGCAACAACAATTGAAAAGGTCAGTCAGCCAAGAAATGCCAGATAATTGTAGCCTTGATAATGGCATATTATTGGATTCTATAATAGCCCTATGATACATTCAATCAGCTACATCTCATATGGTGGAAAAAGATCCTGGACCCATAAAAACACTGATGAGCCTACAACAACGTATCTTATAGATAATTAAGAAAGCTATAGTATATGGACACCACCAGGTCAGTTCAGCAATACGATATCAGAACAGTTCAGCTAACAAGATATTGAGGAGCCATCTTGATGTAGGACAAATTAGGAATAAATTAGGGATTTTAATTTTGATTTTAGAGATTTTAATAAATTAGGGATTTTGACTATTATTAGGGATTTTGACTTCCTAAATTGGGAGTAATCCTAATTTGAGTCATTTTTCTAAATTAATAGTTTACTATTTTACTTAGGATTTAATTTTGGTATTTTCTAGTTAAACTAGGATTATGATTCTATTTCCTAATAGGATTTTATTTCCTAGTAGAACTATACTTTAAGGTCCTATAAATAGGAACCTTTAGTTATGTTATTTTCAGACTTGGTTGTTATTGTTTTTTTGATCTTTTAGTAAAAAGATTATTTCTCCCTCAATTTTCACTCTACTTCTCCCCCAAATTTCTTCTATTATTTCTCCCATTTCCTCTGTCTACATCTCCCTCCCTTTCTTTTAATTTGAGGAACCCCGTTCCTCATCAATTGGTATCAGAGCGTGGTTTTGATCCCCTCTTATATTATTTATCCTTTAATTTTTGCTCAATCCATAAACCCTAAAACCTCCCACCACCATCAACTTATTTTACCCCAATTTCATCTTCCATCACCCCTATAAAAAAAAAAAAAAAAGTTACTGTTCATCCGTGCACTGTTCACAACGAGTACTGTTCATCAGACATACTGTTCATTGCGCACTGTTCACGGACGTCACTGTTCACCGCGGATACTGTTCATCAACAACACATAATTCGAAGCAAGAAAAATTAAACTGAAGACCCTGACATGTCTGAAACCTCAGTCCAACAACCTGAAATATTAGAAACAGTCCGGCTTGTAAACGTTCGGGTTGATGCTTTGGAAAATAAGATGGAAGAAATATTAACAATTGTAAAAGCCTTACAAGCTTCCTTTCTTAAAATACATGGCCCTAATTTGGAGTCATCCACCAAACATAGGAATCAAGAGATATTGGGTGCAACTCCTAAGAACCATGAGGATGAGTGTGATGATTCTAGTGGAGATGATGAATCAAGCGAGATTGATCTTATAGATGGGCATGAATCTAGAGGTGATATTGAGATTGAGGGCAAGACGATTCCTAATGATGATGTGGAGCCTAAATGTGAAGAATCTAGAGATGATATTGAGATCGAGGAGAAGATGAATTCTAATGATGATATGGAGCCTATATGTGAAGAATCTCATGAAATCATTCAAGAAGTTGATTTCATAGGTTGTGATTCATATTTAGGTTCTTCTATTCCTATCATTGGGTCAACGGTGAAGTCTTCTATCAGGTCAACGGTCAAATCTTCTATTGGGATTATTGTTGCTCTAACAATATTGAAGGCCGATGAAGCATCAATAATTTTTCTATCATGTGTGCTTATAATATTGGATCATCATGAAGCGAAGATTTGGATTTACGACTTTCCAATGATCATGCAAGATAAGACGTGGCGTTTCCTCATGTATTGGCAATTTCCTCCTTGACAACTCGCCAGGAGTCGAGTTTTTTCAAGAGGGAGAGAATTGATGTAGGACAAATTAGGAATAAATTAGGGATTTTAATTTTGATTTTAGAGATTTTAATAAATTAGGGATTTTGACTATTATTAGGGATTTTGACTTCCTAAATTGGGAGTAATCCTAATTTGAGTCATTTTTCTAAATTAATAGTTTACTATTTTACTTAGGATTTAATTTTGGTATTTTCTAGTTAAACTAGGATTATGATTCTATTTCCTAATAGGATTTTATTTCCTAGTAGAACTATACTTTAAGGTCCTATAAATAGGAACCTTTAGTTATGTTATTTTCAGACTTGGTTGTTATTGTTTTTTTTGATCTTTTAGTAAAAAGATTATTTCTCCCTCAATTTTCACTCTACTTCTCCCCCAAATTTCTTCTATTATTTCTCCCATTTCCTCTGTCTACATCTCCCTCCCTTTCTTTTAATTTGAGGAACCCCGTTCCTCATCACATCTAACATTCATTTAGCCAATACGAAGAATGCTATCAGCCAATGAATAGGTGACTTTGAACTAAAGCTAGGGGGTCAGAAGCCATGACAAATTGAGATATTGAAACTTATTAAGGAAGATATAAACAAAAATTTAGAACTGTCCTATAAGGCTATTCTGTGTTATATGAAGTTCTTCCCAGAAAGACAATTGCTAAAACATAAAGCCGAAAGGTAAATTGAACTTGTTGATGCACTAAATGATACTATAAGTCTATAACTTTTAATCACTTTACGATGAAAGGGAAAGCTTTGTTGGAAAGTCATGATTTTAATGCCATGATGAAGGAAGAATTTGTTGAATTGCAATGACAAGGAAGTAGATCAAAAAAGCAGAATGCATTTATCTTTCTGCAGGCAAATGGGTCCTTTGACAAAAGCACTACACTTGACATACTGACTGACCTTTGGCTATTATAAGACAGAATCACTACTTCATTATTGCATAGCAACAACTTCCCAGTTCCCACAATGGACTTTACCACTCATTCCCACCAGCCCAAAGTACTGCTTTGAATACATTCGAGAAGCAATTTCATCAAAAAAAAAAAAAAAGTGTTCAAGCTCATTAAAAAAAAAAAAAAAGAAAAGAAAAAGAAAACCAACAGTCAATTCTCGTCCTTTACGTCTCTCCTATTTTCCAGTAACCCATAAAATAAATTTTCTCAGATTCTCTTCCCAAACAACCAACTTTCTCAGAAAGCCTCTAAAGCTTAAATTGAGTAGTACATAGACATCAGAACTGGACAAAAATTAAAAAAATAAAAGAAAAGCAAGGAAACAAGAGGGTGTCATTTGAAGCAAGCTTACCATCAGATGAGAGTTGTGTTCTGAAACCTTCAAGAATCTGAGCTGAAACTGATCGATTTAGAGTTCTCTTTAATTTGGTTTTGGTCTTGTGTTGAGAATTGTCGTCACTTGTAACGAAGAAGTATATAAGTAGAGAAGGGCGGGAGATTTATTTATTTTTTTTTCTTGCTCTCCAAGGAAAAACTGGAAAACCGACTTGACTCGTGGAAAATATCTATTAGGTCCAGAAGATTCGAATTTTAAAGAATGATCGGTCAACCTAGTCAACGCATCCATTAATCTTTTCAATCATCCCCGACCCGAGTTTTCGGAATCTTTTTCATGTACCCGAAAATTCTTAAAAATATAAAATGTACAATTTAAGAATATTTCCACTCTAGATATTTTTATGATAAAAAATACAAATCTTAATATGAAAATAATTAATAAATTATATTATTGAATTAATTAAAAAAATATTGCTCCAAACTAATATCAACAATTCTTAATGTAACCGATATTAAACTTTACTAAAATGATCAAATATAATGATGGAGAAGATGCTATAACATGTAAAATTTAATTACAAGAGGTTATAAGAGGTGTAATCAAATTTTGCAGTAAATCCTTTTCCATTGGCCTATTAATAAATTAGATAATATTATATATACATACAAATTGTCTAATTTGATTCATACAATCTTACATAATATAAATTTATTGAGTAAATAAAAATTTAAAAATTTTATTAAATAAATTGAAACCACTTAGTCTTATAACTTTTTATTAAATTTGCTTGTATAGATTATATTATCAAATCTAGTTGAATATGTACAATTATTATTAATTAAAAAGGATCAAGTTTTATCCAACTGGATTTACTCAAAACACTATTATCAAAAGTTTGACTAGACAGTTTTTGGTCTTGCACCGTCTAGAATTTTCTCCTGTATTTTAGTGAATATGATCTTTGTTTATACAATTTTATGTAACAATTTATTTTTTTCAGTACATCATCATTGACTTGGTTTTTCCTTCTTACTAGTGTCATATTAATTTACATTATATGCATGTTCACTAGTCTTTCCTTGGATTCTTTGAGTACAAAGAAAAAATCCATTGACATTGACTTGTTAAAGTCTTTCTAAAATGGAGTCAGCGTTCTTTTACTCAAGTCTTCTCTTGGCCTCTGCTTACAACAAGAAGAAGTCATTGATAGTTTCATTGCTTCAATTAATTCAAGAAGCTTTACTGTTCTGTCTCTTTGTTTCCTCTCTTGACTTGGTTCAGCTTTCTTTGTATTTCATTTCAGTTTGCATGGTTGGATTGCTTTTTTGAGAAGAGAATTCAGCTTCAAGCAGGTTTGTTTTCCTTCTCTCTGTATATGCCTGTGACCAAAATCAAAAGATTAATCTTTGTTTTAGTTTGGAATATGGGTGTCCTGTAAGTAAGCTTTTGAAAGTGCAGGCACTTAGAAACTTGAGTGAGTTTATGTGTATTGATGTCAAAAGTCAGAGCTTTAAAAGAGCTTAAACAGTTGCTGTAGAATTTGCTTTAAAAAAGAGTATGTTTTTGTTCTTTGATTAATCTAGTACTTGTACTTTATTAGCCTTGGGTGTTTACTTGCATGAAGCACTCTGCACAAAAAACCAGGGATGTCTTCATACAGAGAGAAATTTTGCCAAGATATTTATCTCTTAAGAGTGCTGTAAAATAGCCTAGGCTAGACTGTAACTCGTTCTGGAAACTGGTGCTTTACTTCAATTAGGTGATGGGGGAATAGATATTTGTATGAAATTGATCAGGCAATCTGGTAATTTTGCTTTGAGATCAAACATTAATGACATTGATGCTCAAGTGAGTCTGGCTATAACATAAGGAGCAATGTGGCAGGATATGGGAGAATTGTTAGGTAACTACCTGAACTAAAAGCTTAAGCTATTTGATTAGGGCCCGACAATAGTTCTAAGCTTAACCTTGACAAAAACATGTCAAGCTCCGGACTGAGGTGACTGATCATGAAATTTCTTCTAAACAACTCTAGTACAATTCTATAACACATACATTTTTTTTCTTTTATTTACATTTTGGTACGATAACGAGCTCTGCACTGGTGTGAGATGGAATTAGTAGATACCAACTGAGGTACCTGATACTCCAAAGAACATTTGTGTAAGGTGGAAGTAGTGGGTGACCGTGGAGTTACCCTCGTAAATGCTAAGAATTTGGTAAAACAAGAATTGTTGGATTATGCCCTGCAGTTCTGCAAAAATGTAACATGTTTCAAAATATTTGATTAACTGCTAGCATTGAGCTTCATGAAAGTGCCCTGTCAACTTGTAGTCTAAATTCGAATTATCAGTTATATAGAGGGCCTGCTCAAATGAAATCTTCCTTTCCTTGATGTGCTATCATAGCGCATAGCGGTCAAGCTTTTCTTAACTAATTACCCACACTGGAGGTTTTTTTTTTATTTTTATTTTACTGCTTTCTTCCTGCTTCATTCCTTTCCTTATTAATTTAAAATGAAATTAAGTTTGTTTGCCTTTGTAGAGTTTTTAGTTATTACTAGCATGTGCTTTATGTGGCATGGATGTTTAGTCTATTTCATAATCTTTTTCAGGCTAATTTTATGAGAAATGGCTAGTTATGAAAAAGATGATTCACCAATGCTGCCAGATTCCCATCCATTATCAGATGAAAATCTGAATTCTCGGCTTCAGATCTCTGCTTCCAGGACCAGGAGTGCATCAATTTCTATTCCTATGAACTCCAGGGAGTCCTATGAAACTGAGCCTAACCTTGTAGGTCATACTGGTCCCTTACAAAATGAAAGAAAAATGCCATTTGTACAGATGAGTGGCCCTTTATATGTTAGCCATAAACGTGAATATACTTTCCACCCTAATCAAGTCATGACAGGTCTACAAATGATGGAATGTAAGACCGAAAAAATTCCATCTTTTAGAGCAACAGAGCAGAATGATTGGCCAGAAGACAGCTATGCCAGAAAAAATGAACATTTACAGAGGTCTGGGCAATTGGGAATGTGCAATGATCCTTATTGCACAATTTGTCCAACATTTTACATAGCAGCTCAACCCAAAAGCCGAAGAGGTTCTGGTATATTTGATCCAAAGGTATTTTTCTTTCTCAAGCTAGTGATTGCTCTGTCTGATGCTGTTTTCACATACCTTCTATATCCTTGGCTGCATCATGAAAGAACATTACAACTCTACGTAGCTACTTTACGACAAAGATTATAGTTTAAAGGAAGTTCCATTCACATGCTTAAGATGTTGACGCTCACGAGCTCTGGTGTAAATCCTGTTTCTTGCAACTTTTGGTATACATGTAGATATGTAAAACAAAAACATTTGTACATAATATGTGCATATATATACGTTGATATGCATTCTATCCATTTTGTGCATGCATGTTTTGCTGGATAGTTTGTTATGAACTTCCAATATTATACACACTTTTCTAGCCATGTCATGCAGGGCATCTCTGGTGTTTATTTTTTTATTTTTTAATTTAATCATTTTATGCCACAACTTTAACTTATTTATGCACTCTTCTTATTTATGCTCATTTGCAGTTCCATAATGCTCTCTATGGGGATGCCAAAGGGTGGGCCAGGAGATTTTTCTCTTCTTTGTGTGATAATGTTCCCGGAGTCATGAATCCTCATGCTAAAGTTGTTCAACTGTGGAACAAATTTTTTGTTATTTCTTGCTTGGTGGCAATTTTTGTAGACCCTTGGTTTTTCTTCTTGTTGTCTGTGCAAAAGGTATAGTTCTGTCAATTTGTGGTCGTTGAAGTATAAACTATGATGGCTCCCAAAGTAATTACATATCATATGTTGTGTTCTTCAATATAGTTTCCAATAGAAATTCATAGTACACAAGCTTCACCATTTTTCAACTTGATTTTGAATTTGGACCTAGCCAGTTGTATATGAAAGTTTGAGTACTCAAATCTTGATTAATTAATTTCCTAAGACAAACGATAATATTTGTTCTAGACTACTTCAGTTATCTCTTGAAAATACAGAAAATAATTTTGCCTTTGACATCAGGATCATATCCAAGTGGATGTGCTACATCATTTCTCCATGATTCTTAGGGAGATCTGTGTTACTGTCATCCTTAGAATTCCTTTTGAGTAAACGTTACGGCAGTTATTTCCAGGTTCTAGAGTATTTATGGCTCTATGGCTTCATGTCCTTTAGCATCTTTTCTTTATTATTTCTTCTTTCGTATTGCTTTCTTTCTTTTCAATAAAATATTTCAGATATAATGAGATTATAATGCAGAATATCTTATGTTGAGAAAGCAGATAAGTGAATGCACAGCACCTCAAAATGACATCTAAACCATATCTTTGAAGTTGTTCTAGTTTTTCTATTCCCATTATTGCTGTAATACTCCTACATACTTTTAGGTATGCTAGCTTGTGAAACTCTTTCAATAACTATCAATAGTTTTCTTGCTTAAATTTTAATTGCCTCTGTTCCTGATTTTTTTAGTTAATTATCTACTATTATTTTGAGTTTTTTGTTTCAATTTTTTGGTGAAAACCATATTTATGGTTTATTTCTGCTGTTATTATATGTTTAATTTATATTTTATATTGTTTTGTATCTTGTGCTAGACCTCAGAATATGATATTCTACTTATTCATTACTTTTAACATATATTTAACATTTACACTAATTCCTTTTCTTCTGGATGCAGGATAATAAATGCATAGTTATAAACTGGCCTGTGACTTCAGCAATTGTGGTTTTCAGAAGCGTGACTGATTTTGTATACTTATTGCACATGCTTCTTCAGGTATATAGATTGATGTTTTCCCTCCTTGAGTGGAAACTCTTCATTGCTTGCCCCTTTTTTGATTAGATTTACTGTTATAGAGTTGCATTTTTTTAAGCTATTGTTTTTATTTTTATTGATGTTTTGATGAGGAACAAAAGAAAGATTATATCAATCATAAAACCATAGTCAAAGTAAAGTAGAGGTCCATTGAAAGGAAGGAAAAAGAAAAAGAGGAAGATAAAGAACCTATTTGTTGATGTATTTTCTGCAGCAAAGAGTCTAAAAATCTTGACAAACTTTTCCTTCATTGCCTCATTTCTTTTTAGTTATGAAGCATAAAATAATGTCTTGTTATTGGGGTCACAAGTGGAGCTTCTTTTATTGTAAATCTCTTTAACATTGATTGGCTGTACATCATGTTGGTGGGACTGTTATGCAAGAATAGTGAGGGTTAGATTCCTTGTTGTTTTAGATATCAAGTAGCGGTATTAGCCATGCACTCAAAGTGTATTAGAAAAAAAATAAGGGTCATCCAGTTTATCATCTTTAGGCTCCTCTGAAATTCAGCTTTGACCATTTAACGATTTATCTGATTTTTATGTTAGTTAATTTTATTTGTTCACCTGTCTAATTAAATATTAATATCTATCTTTATGCAGTTTAGACTGGCATATTTTGCTCCTGATTCTAGAGTGGTTGGAGTTGGGCAGTTAGTAGACCATCCGAAGAAAATTGCTCTTAATTATCTTCATGGATACTTTCTTCTTGACTTATTCATAGTATTACCACTTCCTCAAGTAAGTTTATTTAACTCAATCCTCGTGTCTATGGTAGCTTTTATTTTTTTATATTTTATTTTTAAATTATCATGTAAGATGAGGTCCATATGCTTAATTTGTTAATTCTACTTCTTGTGAGGTCAAATTTTGAGAGTTTTGAGCTTGCTTGGGATTTTAGGGAAGGTCTACCTGATAACAAAATTTGGTACTGAAAATTAAAATCTTCAGAGAGTTTAACGGGTCAGCCTGTTTGGTAGTTCATGAGGGCTCCCAATTAAGACAAAAAGCTCTGGAAGGATTTGTTCTTGGACATCTCACTGAACACTAAAAGGAAAACCATTCAATTGCATCACTTTGAAGCATAATGAAATTACCTATTTATCATTTTAATTTTTATGTTTATTCTATTATACAAATTTCTGTTCTCTCATATCTTTTGTTAATTTTTTTTTTAATCCTGTTTCCTCTTTTCCAATCACCTTGCTGTATATCTTAAACAAGCAATTAGGATTTTGTCTTTCATTTTGGGATCATAAACTTTATCCTCCTAATATAATTTTGCTTGAGAAAAGGATAATTTAACAACTATTCATGCATTATATTTGTGTCCACATGTTTTTCTCGGTATGCATTGTTAGTTTCTTATGAATATCATTATTTAAAAAAAAAAGATTTGGATGTATTTTGGAGTTTTTGTTTGAAACTTTTTGTATTCAATGAAACTTTCTGTTGAGTACAGCTTTTTTATTATGGCGGACTCTGTTTCACCTATTGGACTTTCCACTCAACTTGCAGTTTTGAGATATTATTGAACAAATGTGAATAAATATTATGTGAGAATTGTAGTGATGCTTTGTTGAATAAAGAAAAAATTTAGGCTGAACCAGTAAGAATTATTTTATATTCTGGGTGTGCAGAGTAAAATTAAAGTGAATTAAAAGATATATATTAAGGGGGTAGACAGTAATGTATTTATTTTTAAAATTTAAAAATCGGTCTATAGAGTAATTAATTAGGTGTGTAGAGGATGAAACAATAGATTCACCAAGGAAAGGTACAACAGGGGAAAAGCAATGCTTTTTCTCAGTGCCTGTTCTAACGAGTTAGTCAATCCACTTCTTTTCTTCACTTTGGTAGGCCAAGGTGTAAGCCACATGGATTTTATTTGGGTGCAAATAGTCCCAAATAACTATAAATTAATAAAATTTCGGAAATTCTTAGGCACCTTTAGTTATAAATTATTTTTTCAATTAATTATTAAAGAGTTATGATTTATCAAAATATGTTTATTAAAGGTCATTTTAAGTAGCTAAAATCTGTCTATGTTTATTTATATAACCATTTTCATATCTTACAGTTACCAAAAGAGGGTGCATTCAATTAAGACTTCATTTACCTTTCTTGTCAAAATATATTCCCTCACCATATATATTGTGCCACTCAAAAGCTTGGGTAACCATGGACCCCTCAGGCTTAAAGAGTGTCCCAGCCAGTGCTGTTATGTACATAAATTTGTTTGGTGTGTGCATGCATGATGCAGGCATGTGTCATATTTTTTTTATGAGGGTGGGTTCATGGAAAGGTATATCCACAAGTTACAGTTTATTTTGACATCTAAATTCTCTAGTTTTCTTATATCTATAACAAAATGGTACATGTTACTTTGTTTATATAGTTATTTACAAGGCTTAAGGTAAAGGCTTTATTTTGAATTTTTTATGGTTATTCCTTGCCATAAATAGTTGCCTTTAACTTGTTTGCAGATCATGATATTTTTGGTCCTGCCCGGTTCCTTGGGGACTTCTGGAGCAAATTATGCCAAAAATCTCTTACGAATGGTAGTCCTTCTTCAGTACATTCCCAGATTTTATAGGTTTCTGCCATTGTTAGCGGGTCAGTCAACAACTGGCTTCATATTTGAATCAGCATGGGCGAATTTTTTCATAAATCTTCTCACTTTCATGTTGTCCGGTCACATTGTTGGATCATGCTGGTACCTCTTTGGATTACAGGTTGGTGAATTTCATTTTAAAAGTTACAATTGCTTGTTTTTTTCTTCTAACCATTTTCCTGCCTTAGCATTAAAAGTGACTTTCACATTGTCCGGTAAAAGTGACTTTCACATTGTCCGGTCACATTGTTGGATCATGCTGGTCTCTGCAGGGGTTCACCATTGCATATACAAATAAACTGTTAGACAATTTCTCATCGTGTAAACTTACATAAATTCCAGATCCTATATATAGTGCAAAATAAAATATAAAGAAGAATTCTGGAATGATTTAGCAATCAAGCTTCATAATGATGCCATAAATGAACACTAATCCTATAAAAAACTGGTCAATT
>SNVD02011898.1:0-61163 GCA_013180625.2 Boswellia sacra | reverse complement strand
TAGTGGAGGCGGCTAGGTTAGAGGAAAAAATGAGAAAAGTTAGTATATATATTGGTTATAAGGGGTTATAGGGTCTATTGTATTAGTATACAACAACTAATTAAATAGAGACACGTGGACACTTTCATTGTCACGCCCTAAAATCTCTTATTTAGAGACTTTAAGGGTGATTAATTAAAAAAATAAAAAAAGACATCATCAATATCTCATTTTTTTTTTCATTTTCCAATTCATACATATATTTATACATGTCACATGAATCCATTACAACATCTGGCTATTTGTTCAAGATAAACTTTACATACACTGATGACCACACTTAGAACATGGGCTGATAATTACATAATAAAATTTCCTATCACAATTTAGGCTAGTCAAACTTTTCTCAAAACCATCGCATACATGTAAACGCCCAGACTCCCTAGGAAAGCTTTGGAACACCACTAGTACGAATATCTTTTTGTATACCTGTGGAGGGAAGGGGTGAGCATATTACCCAATAGGAAAGATTCAACGTTATAGTAAATCACAAGCATTCATACCGTTACTCAATTACATAGTTACACAACCAATTATAATAAGTCAAGCAATCATTCTCATTCACACATCAAGGTATCACTTATTCACTTAACAATCAAAATCTTTCATCTAATGTTTCCCACGACCCATCCAAAGTCCAACAAATCAAGTTTATATTCGTGTTCCCCTTGGATCCGTACACAAGACCACCCATCCAAGGTCCAACAAATCAAGTTTATATTTGTGTTCCTGATGAACACTTAAATATTTATGTTTAATAAGAGCTTAGTTCATCATATTGCATTAATAGTGTCATTAAATTCCTCAACTTAAGCATATTTGTAGTCTTGCATCTTTGGAATTAACTTCCTCTTAATTTTGGTTTTGTTACAGGTTTGGTAAAATGGGCATAACTCTCTATTTATAGATCAGAATGGTGCAATTCTTAATGCTTTGGAAAGCTGATTCAATTGTCTACAAGATTGCATTTCACAAGAATCATCAAATTCAGGCTCTTATTGGACCAAAATTGGGCTTGAAGTGAACCCATCTATAGTCTCGGCCCAGTCTGACCAGGCTTCAGTATTTGGACCGTATCTCTCAAAATACGTATCCAAATTGTGCAAATCAATATGTTCTAGAAAGCTGAGAGAAATATATACAAATTTCATGAAGACATGTGATTAAAATTCTCAACATTTCAATGTCAAAATTGATGGTCAAAGTCGGTGCCTAATGATCCCAATTGTCAAAGATATTTACAACTAATATTTGACAATTATGCCCTTGTAATTTGACAAGTTTGCCCCTGGATGTATTTATAAATAGAGGTGCCTTGTGACCCATTAGGGCATCTTGGCCTTGGCTGGAACATTGTGGCTTTGGCTAGGATCTTGTATTGTGTTTTGTGTGTTTATGTTATTAGTGAATTTCCTTTTTCTTACATTTTATTTTCTTTCTATTATAATATTCTTCTAATTTCTCTTTTGCTAAGATGAAAGGGTGAAACCCTTGATATGAGAATAAGGATTCTCTAACCCTTAATATGTGCTTAATAATCTTAATTTTATAATGTTTATTCAATATGATTTATATTTAATTTCTTAATCAATCTTGACACCACTCGTAAAGTGGAGGTCTTGATCCATTGTCGACAATCCTTGGCACATCAAATGCTTGGATCTTTCTAGATGATGTATGGTTCTTTCTTACCGACACGAATCTAGTTAGGAACCTTGATTTGTTGTAGACATATGATGATTGGCACATTGGATGCTTGAACCCATTTACAGGAAGTGGTATAAATATTGGTAACGAAACAAATATAATTCATATAACTAAAATGGGTTAATTATCCTTATTTGAAATATCAAGGGCGGATCCTCGAACCTTAGCCTTCATTGTTATTGTGTTAATTCCTCTTGTATTTTAATTATTCTATTGTTTATGAACTTTTTATTTTATTCACTATGGTAGGTTCTACCACCTTATGAAATTATTCTTTAATTTACTATGGTTGGTTATACCACCTATTTCCATGGATGGTTTTACCTCCTCTTGCTTTTTATTTTATATTTGAATGATCGGTAATACCACCTACCATCTTACATACTTGTTGATATTATCATGTCACCTCTTTGAATCATCCATATCACATTTGTTTAGCTTATAATTTGTAACGCTTAAATTCCCTTCCTCGTGGATCGACCCCGGTCTCACCGGGTGTTATTACTTCGACACTCCTATACGTGGGAGACAATCCTTTTTCGGATGTGTCAAGTTTTTGGCGCCGTTGCCGGGGAAGGTAAAAATTGGCGTGCAAAATTGTAAGTGTTCTCTTTTCTCATCTTAGATCTAAATTTTTTTATTTTTGTGTGTTCATCTTTTGCTCTCTTTTCTTCTCCCTTTCTTGCATGAAAATTTGGTCACGAACATATAGTGGTAGACTTGTTAGAAAAACATCATCTTCCTTAGAAAACATGGCCAACAATCATGAGGAAATATTCACGGATGAAGGGGACAACCGTTCGCAACAAAATGATCAAAACCAACGAAGAACCCTCAAGGACTACATGAATCCGGTAAGGACTAGTGCACCATCTTGTGTAGTTTCTCCTCCAGATTCAATCCATTTCAATTTCAAACCAAGTTTTGTTCGACTTCTACCCACTTTTCATGGCCTTGACTTGGAGAACCCATATTCGCACTTGAAACTCTTTGAAGAGGTATGTAGCTCCTACACTGACCCAAATTGTAGCATAAACACCATTAGATTAAAGCTTTTCCCTTTTTCTTTAAAAGATAAAGCTAGAACATGGCTACAAAATTTGAGGTCGAATTCCATCAGTTCATGGGATGAGATGAAACAATAATTTTTAAAAAAAATTTTTCCTACCAATAGAACAAATTCTCTTAAAAGACAAATTTTCGATTTCTCTCAAAAACAAGGGGAAATCCTTTACCAATGTTGGGATAGGTATAAGGAACTACTTTATACCTGTCCTCACCATGGTTTTGAAACTTAGAGAATAGTTGCACACTTCTATGAAGGGTTAACACCTCAAGATAGGCAACTAGTAGAATTAATGTGTAATGGAGAATTTAAAGAAAAAGACCCTGAGGAAGCACTTGACTTCCTAGATTCCTTGGCAGAAAAGGCACAAAATTGGGACACTGCTGGCACCTATGAGGTACCAAGCAAGGCCCAAACCTTGACATCCAATAGAGGTATTTACAATCTTAGGAAAGACCATGACCTTCAAGCCAAATTTGCATCCCTAGCTAGAAAAGTCGAGGCTTTAGAGATGAAAAAGAGTGGTCAATTGAAATCTATTCAAGAAAATGTCTGTAACATCTGTGATGACAATGACCATTCTACTGATGATTGCCCAACTTTGCCTGCCTTTAGGGAATGTCTCCATGAAGAAGCCAATGCCTTGAACACTTTCAAAAGGTCAAATCACAATCCATATTCACAAACCTACAATCCTGGTTGGAGAAATCATCCAAATTTTAGCTGAAAAAATGACAATCATGCACAATCTTCACAAGTCCCTTTTCAAGCACAACAAAATTTTCAAAATTCTCATGATCATGCATATGCTCCTCCTCCTAGGAATGACCTTCAAGAAACATTGCATTCATTCATTACAAAGCAAGAGACTTTCAATAGCCAAACTGCTCAAACATTAGCAAATTTGTCAGAAACTCTTGCAAAATTTGCATCTACATTTAGCATCCAAGAGAAGGGAAAATTTCCTTCTCAAACATTGCAAAACCCCAAAAGATCAATCTAACTCAAATGCAGGGAGTTCAAATAACCATTATTTTTACCAAGCTAAGTCAGTCATGACCCTTCGCAATGGTAAGGTTGTTGAAAAACATATTCCTAACCCTTGTGAGAAAGAAGAAGAATCGATCTCTAAAGGGCAGGAAGAGGTTGCCAAACCAACACCTAGCGAAGAGGAAACCAAATCCTCATCTGTGCCTCCATTTCCTCAAGCATTAGCCACACAAAAGAAGCAAACTCACAATTCTGAAATCTTTGAAATTTTCAAACAGGTAAAGGTCAACATTCCCTTGCTTGATGTGATCAAACAGGTACCTTCTTATGCAAAATTTTTGAAAGACTTGTGCACTGTGAAAAGAAAACTGAATGTGAAAAAGAAGGCCTTTCTAGCCGAGCAAGTAAGTGCTATTCTTCAAAATAATAATACAGTGAAATATAAGGATCCAGGTTGTCCTACAATTTCATGTGTTATTGGAGACCATAAAATTGAACAAGCTTTACTTGATCTTGGTGCTAGTGTGAATTTGCTTCCATATTCGGTTTTTCAGAAACTCAATCTAGGTGAGTTAAAACCGACTTTCTGTGACTCTTTTGCTTGCTGATAGATCAATTAAAGTACCAAGAGGAGTAGTAGAAGATGAGTTAGTTCAAGTCGATAAATTCATTTACCCAGTGGATTTTATTGTCTTGGACACACAACCAGTGGAAGTATGTAATTCAATTCCTGTCATTTTAGGGCGTCCATTTCTAGCTACCTCTAATGCTTTGATTAATTGCAGGAATGGAGTCATGAAGCTATCTTTTGGGAACATGACATTGGAACTTAATGTTTTCAATATGTGCAAACAACCACATGAAGAAGAAGATGAAATTGAGGAGGCTAATATGATCGAATCTATTGTGGAAGATCACATCCAAAAAGGGAGTTCTTCTGACCCTTTGGAAACTTGTTTAGTAAATTCGTTAGAATCAAGTATGGAACTAGAACATGATCTTTCTAATATGTGTTCTTTACTAGATTGTGCACAGGTGTTGGAAAAAGGCTCAAAATCAAGATTTGAAGAATTGGGGCAAATGAATGAAAGCAAGGAAGAGGAAGCTCCTAAGTTAGAATTGAAGCCTTACCTGAAGGACTGAAATATGCATATCTTGGGGAGAATCAGACATATCCGGTGGTAATTTCTTCATCCCTCACATGCGAGCAACAAGGTAAGTTGATAGAAGTGCTTAAAAGGCATAAAAATGCAATTGGGTGGACTTTAAAAGATATAAAAGGCATTAACCCTTTAATTTGCACACATAGAATACATTTAGAGGAAAATGCCAAAACATCTCAACAACCTCAAAGGAGATTAAATCCACACATGAAAGAGGTCATTAGGGCTGAAGTTCTCAAACTACTTGATGTGGGAATTATCTATCCTATTTCTGATAGTAAGTGGGTAAGCCCTACACAAGTAGTACCTAAGAAATCTGGCATTACAGTAGTTAAAAATGAAAAGGGTGAATTATTGCCAACTCGTGTCATCTAGTTGGAGGATGTGCATTGATTATAGAAAATTAAATGCTGTCACTAGAAAAGACCATTTTCCCTTACCCTTTCTTGACCAAATTCTTGAAAGAGTAGCAGGAAACCCCTACTACTGCTTTCTTGATGGATACTCAGGCTACTATCAAATCCTCATTGCACTTGAAAACCAAAAAAAGACCACATTCACATGCCCCTTTAGCACTTTTGCATTTAGGAGAATGCCTTTTGGACTTTGTAATGCCCCAGCCACTTTTCAAAGATGCATGTTAAGCATTTTCAGTGAAATGGTTGAGCATTTTTTAGAAGTTTTCATGGATGATTTAACTGTCTTTGGAAATTCTTTTGATAATTGTCTTGAAAATTTAGAAAAAGTCCTAAAAAGGTGTGTAGAAAAAGGTCTTATTTTGAATTGGGAAAAATGTCATTATATGGTCACTTCAGGAATTGTTTTAGGTCATGTGGTGTCTTCTAAAGGAATTGAAGTGGATAAAGCAAAAGTGGAATTAATTTCCCATTTGCCTCCACCAAAAACAGTTAAAGAGGTTCGTTCATTCTTAGGGCATGCTGGATTTTATAGGAGGCTCATAAGAAATTTCAGTGCTATATCTAAACCTCTTTGTAACCTCTTAATAAAAGATACTTCCTTTGAATGGACTCAAGAATGTCAAAATGCCTTTGATACACTAATTGGACTTTTAACAACTGCTCCAATTATGCAATCTCCTGATTGGTCCTTGCCTTTTGAATTGATGTGTGATGCAAGTGACTATGCCGTTGGTGCTGTCTTAGGACAAAGAAAAGAAGGTAAGCCTTATGTAATATACTATGCAAGTAGGACTTTAAATGATGCACAAATGAATTACACAACAACTGAGAAAGAACTACTTGCAGTGGTATTTGCATTGGACAAATTTTGATCTTATTTAATTGGCTCTCCAACAATTGTTTACATTGACCATGCAGTTGTGAGATATTTAATGACTAAACAGGATGCAAAACCTAGATTGATACGGTGGATCTTATTGCTCCAAGAATTCAACATCACAATAAAGGATAAGAAAGGAGCCGAAAATGTCGTTGCTGATCATCTTTCAAGACTAACGACAGAGACATTAATTGAAACTTCACCTATCAATGATTCTTTTCGTGATGAATTTTTATTTTCCGTTGCTACTGTACCTTGGTTTGCTAACATTGTAAATTTTCTTGCGACAGGGAAAATGCCACCTCATTGGAATGCTCAAGACAAAAGAAAATTTTTAACCGAGGTGAAAAATTTTTACTGGGATGACCCATATCTGTTCAAATATTGTCCAGACCAAATAATGAGAAGATGCATACCCGACAATGAGGTAAGTAGTGTCATTAACTTTTGTCATTCTGAAGCATGTGGAGGACATTTTTCATCTAGAAAAACACCTACTAAGATCTTACAATGTGGATTTTATTGGCCACCTTATTTAAAGATGCACATGCATTTTGCAAAACGTGTGAAAATTGTCAAAAATTGGGATCTATTTCAAAAAGAAACATGATGCCGTTGAATCCCATTCTTGTCGTTGAAATCTTTGACTGTTGGGGTATTGATTTTATGGGACCCTTTCCACCGTCATTTGGTTTTGTATACATCCTTGTTGCAGTGGACTATGTTTCAAAATGGGTCGAGGCAATTCCATGTCGAAACAATGATCACAAAACAGTTGTCAAATTCTTGAAGGAGAATATCTTAAGTAGATTTGGAATTCCTCGAGCCATTATTAGTGATGGGGGTACACATTTTTGTAACAAACCATTTGAAAGTTTAATGAAGAAATATGGAATAACCCATAAAATTTCTACACCTTATCACCCAAAACAAGTGGACAAGTTGAATTAGCTAATAGGGAGATAAAACAGATCTTAGAAAAAACGGTTAACCCAAATCGTAAAGATTGGTCTTTAAGACTTAATGATGCACTTTGGGCTTACCGAACTGCTTTCAAAACATCATTAGGAATGTCTCCTTATAGATTAGTTTATGGAAAACCTTGTCACTTGCCTGTGGAAATTGAGCATAAAGCTTATTGGGCCATTAAAACATTCAACACAAATTTGAATGATGCTTGCAAGTTACGTAAACTCCAACTGAGTGAACTTGAAGAAATCAGGAATGAGGCTTATGAAAATTCTAAAATCTACAAAGAAAAAATGAAGGTTTTTCATGACAAATTCATTGTTAGAAAATCTTTTGAACCTTCACAAAAAGTTCTTTTGTATGATTCAAGATTGTATTTGTTTCCTAGTAAACTTCGGTCTCGTTGGACTGGGCCTTTCATTGTTAAAAATGTTTTCCCTCATGGAGCAGTTGAAATTAAGAACCCAAAGAATGGTAATGTGTTTAAAGTTAATGGACAACGGTTAAAACCATTCTTTGAAAATTTTGACCAAAACGAAGAGTCCATTGCTTTAATTGATCCTTTTTAAGGATTGATTTTTCCCGGTCAAGTGGCGGATACGGTACTCCGTGACATTTAAAGTCGGTTTTTCAGTTCCCTAAAAACTGTTGCTCACCTTGCATCCATTTTCTTTTCTTCTCTCTCATTTTCTTCACATGGATACCATTCTCTCAAAATTGCACAAACATTTTCCCTCTCTTCCTCAAAATGATTTGCTTAAAATTTATAAAGCTCGTGCAGAAAGACTAAGGTTGTTGATGCGTAAGGGTATTCCTGCTGATTTAAGATGGTTAATTGAAGCCAAGGTTCGATTCTCCTGTGAGTTTTCAGATAATCTTGTTTCCCATATGCCAGGTTTGGGAAAAAGCTCTTATGCCAAAAAGCGAAGAGCAAAAAGGTTGCAAGTTTGTCATAAATGTGCAAGATGGACTTGTAACCAGCGTTGCCGCTCCTTGGGATATTTGTCTAACAATCGAGAGGATAAACTACAGTTCATCAAGAATGGACTGAGTAAGGAGTCTTTGGATGATATCCGAACGACTCTTGAGACGCATTCTTGTGGACTTGTGCAGCGTGAAATTTTTAATTTGTGGACACAATTTCGAGATGAGCAAGAACGCTATAGTCTTGGGAATCTGACTCAAAATGACCATGTTTGCCAGTTTATAAGAAAAGTGGATGGGAAGCATATCCCCAACTCATAGAAGGTGTTTAAGCATTCTGGACGTAAAACCAGAGGAAGATGTGAGCCACAGTCACAACTATCTGTACATATGCATGCGTGCCATCATTTTTGAATTTTAATACCTCATTGCTGTCATTTTTGAATTTGTATCTTTTGTTTGACTTATGGTGTCTTATTTCATCATCTTTTGAATTTTTATGCATTATTGTCAACTTTTTCAACAAACAATCGAGCTACCTAGATAGATATCATCATTAGCATATCTTTTTGCACTCCATAAATACCACATGTCTTGTTCTCTTATTCACACATAGTTAGAGAGTTACATAGACATGGAGGGAACTTCAAAACGTGAATCCAAAGGATATGTGTATTCTGTGGATCTCGACCAGGTAAAAGTGAAGAGTTCGTAGAAGTAGCGAATTATCTTGGTAGGCTACTGGCTGAAAGAAAGATTCATGTGGTTTATGGGGGAGGTAGCCTCGGGTTAATGGGTTGTGTGTCAACAGCTGCACATGTAGGAGGTACTCAAGTTTTAGGAGTTATTCCTAAAGCTTTGGCTGTAGAAAGTATTGTTGGAAAAACGGTTGGGAAGGAGTTACAGGTCTCCTCTATGCATGAACGCATGGCATATATGCTCATCAATTCAGATGCCTTTATTGCTTTACCAGATGGCTTTGGCACTCTTGAAGAAATTTTTCAAATTGCCTCTTGGGCCCAACTGAATCTCCATCAAAAGCCCATAGGTTTGTTGAATGTTAAAAATTACTTTGATCCTTTGATAAGTTTTGTTGACGCAGCTGTAGAACAAAATTTTATCCCACAATGGGCGAGACAGATCCTTGTTTCTGCCACTTCTGCTAGTGAGTTACTTGACAAATTACAAGAAGTTGAGTATGAACCTGACCCAGCTAGTACTCAAATTAATTGGGCAGGAGGGCAAAACAAAAAGTGCAAATTGGATCTAAATCTCCTTTTGTAATTTTTTTGTCTTTTATTTTATTTGTAGCATTTTATTTTATGAGTCTTTCAGGTCATCTCTCTTGAATAACAGAAGCTTCAGGTAATGTCTCCTATGCTTTATCTCTCTACATTTAAACATTGAGGACAATGTTTCATTTGGTTGGGGGGGAAGGATAGTAGACATAAGTGTGTCTTGAAATTTTATTTTTTCTTGCAAAAAAAAAAAAAAGCGAGTTAGTAATTAGATTCAGAGTGCGGTGTAAGGAGTTCAAATCCTCTTGAGACGCATTCTGGGTCAAGGAATGGCAGAGTATGGAGGGCCAGTTTGAACTCTTGAAACCCATTCTAACCAATTTGTCATTTTATTTTGATCTTATGAACCCATTTTAGCTAACTTAATATTATTTAGACTTGATTTTTGAATTTTATAACAAGGAGGTCTTATTCATTTCACTTTGAATTATTCAAATCTATGAACTCTCACAACCTTAGCATAAAAAAAAAAAATTGTGTGCTTATGTACTCATTAAGCAAGTATTCATGAACCTTTCTTCACACACACACACATACCTTGATGCATGATTGTGGGTGGCAAAATGAAATGTTGTAATAGTTGAGTTCTTTTGTTTTGTTTAGGATAACAACACAAAGGAAGGGGAAAGTATAAAAAAAAAAAAAAGAAGAAAAAAATAGCAATTGTGGATAAAGTGGTCTCGTAGCCTCCTTAATTCGAGCAATTAAGCCCGAGGGGTGCCTTAACACCTAATACCCTAAGACCAACTGGTTTGGGAGCTATTGGCCCAAAGCTCGCTACATGGATTAAGGAGAAAGCTTAATGGGATTGAACATTGCACTATCCATAAGTTTCTAAGCAAAAATAAAGCATCGGCAACCCGAGTCGTTAAGCTCGAAGGGGTGTCTTAACACCTAATGCCGTAAGGCCAACTGGTCTGGGAGCCATTAGCCTAAGGCTTGCTACATGGGTCAAAGATGCATTCTTTCAAAAAAAAAAAAACACAAAAAACACATATATATATATATAAAATAAATGAATGCCCCCTACCTAAAGTTGTTAGCCTTAACGAATATTAGAACCGATATGGCTTCTTTCTAATAAGCCCCATAGTCATGTGTTGACTGAGCACAAAAGGAGGTTTATTGATATCTTCACTGAAGGGTACATGAGTCATAAAATAAAATAAAAAAACGACTGAGAGTTTGTTTATTTGGATAAAATCAAGGAGAGTGCAATAATGACCACCTTGGATGTAAAATTCTATAAATCACTTCTAAATAATAACGCTTTAATTGCTAGGGACTAGCAATAAGCTAGTTGGAGGGTGTGATGAACACTTAAATATATATGTTTAATAAGAGTTTAGTTCATCATATTGCATTAATAGTGTCATTAAATTCCTCAACTTAAGCATATTTGTAGTCTTGCATCTTTGGAATTAACTTCCTCTTAATTTTGGTTTTGTTACAGGTTTGGTAAAATGGGCATAACTCTCTAATTATAGATCAGAATGATGCAATTCTTAATGCTTTGGAAAGATGATTCAATTGTCTACAAGATTGAATTTCACAAGAATCATCAAATTCGGGCTCTTAGTTGACCAAAATTGGGCTTGAAGTAAACCCATCTATAGTCTCGGCCCAGTCTGACCAGGCTTCAGTATTTGGACTGTATCTCTCAAAATACGTATCCAAATTGTGTAAATCAATATGTTCTAGAAAGCTGAGAGAAATATCTACAACTTTCATGAAGACATGTGATTAAAATTCACAACATTTCGATGTCAAAATTGATGTTCAAAGTCGGTGCCTAATGATCCCAATTGTCAAAGATATTTACAACTAATATTTGACAATTATGCCCTTGTAATTTGACAAGTTTGCCCCTGGATGTATCTATAAATAGAGGTGCCTTGTGACCCATTAGGGCATCTTGGCCTTGGCTGGAACATTTTGGCTTTGGCTAGGATCTTGTATTGTGTGTTTATGTTATTAATGAATTTCCTTTTTCTTGCATTTTATTTTCTTTCTATTATAATGTTCTTCTAATTTCTCTTTTGCTAAGGTGAAAGGGTGAAACCCTTGATATGAGAATAAGGATTCTCTAACCCTTAATATGTGCTTAATAATCTTAATCTCATAATGTTTATTCAATATGATTTATATTTAATTTCTTAATCAATCTTGACACCACTCGTAAAGTGGAGGTCTTGATCCATTGTCGACAATCCTTGGCACATCAAATGCTTGGATCCTTTCTAGATGATGTATGGTTCTTCCTTACCACACGAATCTAGTTAGGAACCTTGATTTGTTGTAGACATATGATGATTGGCACATTGGATGCTTGAACCCATTTACAAGAAGTGGTATAAATATTGGTAATAAAACAAATATAATTCATATAACTAAAATGGGTTAATTATCCTTATTTGAAATATCAAGGGCGGATCCCCTAACCTTAGCCTTCATTGTTATTGTGTTAATTCCTCTTGTATTTTAATTATTCTATTGTTTATGAACTTTTTATTTTATTTACTATGGTAGGTTCTACCACCTTATGAAATTGTTCTTTAATTTACTATGGTTGGTTATACCACCTATTTCCATGGATGGTTTTACCTCCTTTTGCTTTTTGTTTTATATTTGAATGGTCAATAATACCACCTACCATCTTACATACTTGTTGATATTATCATGTCACCTCTTTGAATCATCCATATCACATTTGTTTAGCTTATAATTTGTAACGCTTAAACTCCCTTCCTCGTGGATCGACCCCGATCTCATCGGGTTTTATTACTTCGACACTCTTATACTTGGGAGACAATCCTTTTTTAGGTGTGTCAGTTCCCCTTGGATCCGTACACAAGACGGCCCATCCAAGGTCCAACACATCAAGTTTATATTGGTGCTCCCCTTGGATCCGTACACAAGATGGCCCATCCAAGGTCCAACACACCAAGTTTATATTCGTGTTCCCCTTGGATCCGTACACATGACGGCCCATCCAAGGTCCAACACATTTTCATATCCGTATTTTCCTTGGATCCATATCCAAAACGGCCCATCCAAGGTCCAATGCATATGCTTATAACCCCTTCAATATAATTTCTAAAATAAGTCCCAAGGTAGCACCGTTTTTTATGAAAAATTATGTCAAAAAGTACATTCGAGTTGAGTATGTGAGAGTGCTCAACACTCGACACTCGACGCTCGACACAACTAGACACTCGATTCTGGCACTCGACACTTGACACACATACCGCTTGACACATCATGCTCGACGCTCGCCATGCCACTCTCGACACTCGACACATCACTCTCGACGCTCGACACTTCATGTCGAGAAACGCTAGACACCCGACACGTTCATGATTCAACCCTCGACACGTCATACTCGACGCTCAACATGTCACTCTCGACGCTCGACACGTCACGCTCGACGCTCGACACTTCATGTCGAGTCACGTTAGACACTCGACACGTTCATAATTCAACCCTCGACACGTCATACTCGACGCTCGACACGTCACTCTCGATGCTCGACACTTCATGTCGAGTCACGCTAGACACCTGACACGTTCATAATCCAACCCGCGACACATCATACTCGACGCTCGACACATCACTCTCGACGCTCGTCATGTCACTCTCGACGCTCGACAACTGCCGCTCTAGTTGTGTCGGGTTCACAGCCAGTATCAGAATTCCAGAATCGTGAAACTGAACCTTTTCTAGATCTCAAACACAAACTTCAAAAATTCACCAAAACTTCATTCAAAATCCAATTTCCATGCAACCAGTGGCTGTTTAAAGCTTCATAAGCACTTAACTCGACAAATAACTCATCATCCAAGCAACAAACTATCAATTTAACAACAATTCACATGCACTGTAAACCTATATCAATTTAAAACAGCAAAATAAATAATACAATTTAAGTATAGTGCTAGAAAATCCCTACCGGGTTTCCAAGCCTATACACCTCTTTGAAATTTTTTCCTTCTTTTCCTCTCTTTTACTTCCTTCTCTTTTCTTCTTCTTCTTCTTCTTCCTCTTTCTCTCTCCCTTTAATCCGTCAAACTTCTCCCTTCTATCCCGAAAATGAAAGAAAGAAAAATATCTCCCCCCCTTCTTCTAGAACCCTCATGTCTCTCTTATATATCTAATGTCATGCCCTAACATCTCTTATTTAGAGACTTTAGGGGTGAGTGAATAAGAAATTAATAAAAAGACGTCATCAAAATTATTATTATTTTTTTATATACATCCTTGAATTCATTACAACATATGACCATTTTTCAAAATAACTTTACTTTTACTGGTGGCTAAAACTTAATACATGAATTTCTAGTCACATAACAAAATCTCCTATCATAAGTTGGGAGAATCAAGACCGTCCCCAAAAATCTTTGTATGCATGCAGATTCCAAACTCTCTAGGAAAACTCTGGAACATCACTAGAATGAACATCCTTCTGTGTACCTGTGGAGGGAGGGAGGGAGCATAAAGCCCAGTAGGAAAAATTCTAACATTATACTAAATCACATGCAATCAACAATTACTAAATTCCAGAATTTCACACCCAATAATAATAAATCAACAACTATGTTCATTTGCACCTCAAGTTTATAGTCGTGTTCCCCTTGGATCCGTATACAAAACGGCCCAACTAAGGTCCAACACATCATGTTTATAGTACTCGTGTTCCCCTTGGATCCATACACAAAACGACCTATCCAAGGTCCAACACAAAGAATTTTATCTCCGCATTCTCCTTGGATCCGTATACAAAACGGCCCATCCAAGGTCCAATGCATACATTAACAACCTTTCAACATCATCACCATGATAAACCTCAAGAGAATAAAATCTTTATGCAAAATCCAGGACTTTTTGGGAAGTGTACAGTCGATTTGGGGTGGTTTTGTAATTTTGCTCGACACTCGACACTGTGCACCTCGACACTCGACGCTCGAACATGCTCGTCGAGTTGCGCACGCAATGCACGACACATGACCCTCGACACTTGGCGCTAGACACTCAACACAGCGCCTCTCAACACTTGACACTCGAACATGCACATCGAGTCGCGCATTGTGCGCTTATGACACTCGACACTGGAACGCCCACGTCGAGTCACGCACACAACGCGCAACACATGACACTCGACACTCGAACGCGTTGCAACCGACACGATAGTCGACAGGCAAGTGTCGAGTGGTGTCGAGCGAAAAGTCAGAAGCTGCGTACAGACCTGTAAACCTGTTCCATTAAGTCGATGACACCATTTCCATTCCAGATTTCGACCTCTAACTTCAGAAATTTACCAAAAATCCATTTTAATTCCAAATTCAATGAAATCAGCGCCTCATTAAAGCTTCATGTGTTTATTGTCCTAAACAAATGAAAAATCATACAATTCTCAATCCAGAAAAATTCATCAGCTCAAACAACACAAGACAATCACATGAACTACAACTCCTCTCAAAACCATCTCTACTTCACTTTATCATCACTTAGTTTCCACACATAATTTCTCATTCAAACAACAAGCAATCAACTTATAACAGTAGTTTCACTGATAATCCATCATCCAAGCAACAAGGCAATTAATTTATAATAAGTCAAATACATAACAAATCAATATCAATCAAACAATAAAATACATGACATGAAGCAAGCATAATGTTAGAAAATCCCTACTTGTATTCCAAGTTTAGACACTTCTTTGAAATTTTTCCTCTCTTTTCCTCCCTCTTTTCTCTTCTTCTCCTTCTTTTCTTCTTCTTTTCCTAGAACCGCGAAACTCTTCTATCTTTTTTTTTCCTCCCCTTAATTCTAGAAAATCCTTTCCTATATAAACATAAGGCCTTGGTTCATGGGCCTAGGTCCACCAACTTCCAACCCACTCAATCCTTTATACACAATTTCTAAATTTTGCAATATATAAATGCATATATATATATATATATATATATTAAATTTTCTTTTGAAACTCCACAACCTACCCTCCTAAAAAAAATTTGTCCTCTAAATTTGAAAATATGAGTCAGAAATTACCTCTCACAGTCAAAAGCTCTGGATACTTTCTTTGAATCTCTGACTCTAACTCCCATGTGGCCTCTTCAACGTCATGATGCTTCCACAAGACCTTGAGTAATGGGATGGACTTGCCACGTAGGACTTGTACTCTCGAGTCCAAGATTCGAATAGGAACCTCTTCATACGAAACATCTTGTTGGATATCCAACTCACTTCAATCAAGTACATGCATTGGGTGAGGCTCATACTTCCTTAGCATCGATACGTGGAATGTGTTTTGAATTCCTGATAATCGTGGCGGTAATGCTAGCTCATAAGCTACTTCGTCAACCCACCTTAGGACTTCAAATGGACCAATGTAACGTGGAGCAAGTTTACCTTTCTGTCCAAAACGCATCAAGGCTTTACGCGGAGACACCTTTAAAAACACATGGTCAACCATGTTAAATTCTAACAGTCGTCTCCTCTTGTCTGCATAGCTTTTCTGTCGACTTTGGGCTGTAAGCAAACGTTGACGTATCAATTTCACCTTTTCAGTTGTCTCTGGTACAACCTCAGGTCCTAATAAGGTAGCTTATCCCACTTCTACCCAACATAAAGGGGACCTACATGGTCTACCATAGAGTTGTTGTTGTATGCAAATTCCAATACTCGACTGATAGCTGTTGTTGTATGCAAATTCCACAAGTGGTAGATGATCCTCCCAATTACCTTGAAAATCCATCACATAAGCCCTCAACATATCTTCCAAAATTTGAATAGTATGCTCTGATTGACCATCAATTTGAGGATGGAAGGCTATACTAAATAACAACTGAGTGCCCATAGCTCTTTGAAGACTTTGCCAAAATTGAGCTGTAAACCTAGGATCTCTATCTGACACCACTGAAACTGGAACTCTATGCAATCTCACAATTTCTTTAATATATAGCCGACTCAAAACATCCACTGAATCAGTTGTACGCATAGGAAGGAAGTGTAATACTTTGGTTAACCTATCCACAATCACCCATATTGCATCCTTCCCTTCTACAGAACGTGGTAATCCAGTAACAAATTCATGGTGATGTGATCCCATTTCCACTCCGCTATAGGTAGTGGTTGGAGTAATCTTGCAGGCCTTTGATGCTCAGCCTTCACTTGTTGACAAGTAAGGCATCTAGCCATATATTCAGCAATATCCCTCTTCATTCCTTTCCACCAAATATGGTGACGACGTAAATCATGATACATTTTGGTACCACCAGGATGAACAACGAATTTAGAATGATGAAATTCCTTAAGAATATCATCTTTACACTCTTTATTTGATGGAATAAAGATCCTGCCCTTGAATCGTAGACTCCCATTTGAACCAATTGTCCAATCCACACTTCCATCACTGCGTAACACTTGGTCATACAAGGCTCTGGTCTCTAAATCTTGATGTTGTAACTCAATCACTCTATGTACAAGAGATGGTTAGGCAACGAGTGTAAAAAAGCGAATTTGATCTCCGCGCGATCCTCAACCAAGATATCATAATCATAAACAGACCGCAACATGCTCCACTCTCTTATCATCGCACTAACCATGGCCCTTGACTTTCTACTTAATGCGTCAGCAATCACATTTGCCTTGCCTGGATGATACTGGATAGAGAAATCATAGTCTTCCCAATACTACATCCATCTTCGTTGTCTCAAGTTCAAGTCTTTTTAGGTGAAAATGTATTTCAAACTTTTATGATCACAAAAGACTTCAAACCTCTCGCAATACAGATAATGTCGTCAAATTTTCAAGGCATATACTACCGCAGTTAGTTCTAGGTCATGAGTGGGATAATTCTGCTCGTGAGGTTTCAACTGACGAGAAGCATAGGCTACAACCCAACCCTGTTGCATCAACATACACCCTAACCCATCCAAGGATGCATCAGTGAATACCACATAATCAACTCCACGTTGTGGTATCACAATGATAGCCGCTGAAGTCAATCTTTTTCTCAATTCTTGGAATGCTTGTTCACATGCATCATTCCACTCGAATCTGACTCCTTTCCTTGTTAACCTGGTCATTAGTGTAGCCAATCGAGAAAAGTTCTCAACAAAATGCCAATAGTATCCTGCTAAACCCAAGAAGCTGCGTACTTCAAACACATTCTTTGGTCGTTCCCATTTCATAACTGCCTCTATTTTCAATGGGTCTACTGAGATTCCTTGTCTTGACACCAAATGGCCTAAAAATTTTACTTCTGATAGCCAGAATTCACATTTACTCAGCTTGGCATAAAGACGGTGCTCTCTCAGTGTTTGAAGTGCTACGTATAGATGTTGCTTATGCTCAACTTTAGATGAAGAATAAATGAGGATATCATACATAAACACAATCACAAATTGGTCTAAATAAAGTTTGAAAACACGGTTCATCAAATCCATAAAGGCAGCAGGAGCGTTAGTCAGTCCAAATGGCATGACCAGAAACTCATAATGCCCATACCGAGTATGAAAATCGGTCTTGGGTATGTCTTCTTCCTCTATTCTCAATTGATGATAACCCGAATGAAGATCTATCTTGGAAAAACAACAAGATCCTCTTAGTTGATCGAACAAATCATTGATCCTAGGTAAAGGATATTTGTTTTTGCACTGTAACCCGATTTAACTACCTGTAATCTATGCATAAACGCAATGAACCATCTTTCTTCTTCACAAACAATGCTGGTACACCCCAAGGAGAAGTACTGGGTCAGATGAATTATTTCTTTAACAATTCTTCTATTTGCAGCTTTAGCTCCTTCAACTCTGCTGGAGCCATTCGACAAGGGGCAACTGATATAGGTGCCACACCTGGATACACCTCGATAGCAAACTCCACCTCTCTAGATGGAGGTAACCCGGGCAATTCTTCAGGAAAAACATCAAGAAATTCACTCACCACACGAGGAAGTTTAGAAATCCCTTTATTAATCTCTTCCACTAATATACTTGCTATCATGTTCTTGACCCCTTTCTTGTTTTGTGACCCAAGCAAAGCGTAATGCGATAATGCATATTTGTCCCCGTAGAAACTAAAAACGATGCCCTCCGGCGTGTGGATGATCACTTTCTTCTTGTGACAGTCTAATATAACTCGATAAGCGGACAACCAATCCATTCCTAATATCACATCATACTCAGTGAAATCCATAAGCATCAAATCAAATGATAACCTGTGGCCATTGATCTCTAGCATACAGGAACGACATATATTCCCAACCTCTAGAGTACTACCCATAGGTGACTCCACATGCAGTATAGAGTCTAACAAATCAGACTCTAATCCTAATGCAGATGCAAAATGGGTAGATATAAAAGAATGAGTAGCTCTAGAATCAAATAAAACACGGGCCCATGCGTTAAAAATCAATAATGTACCTCCCACAATCCTATGGTCTACAGGCTCGATCGGCTGAGTCAGAGCAAAAACTTGAGCCTGAGTCACCTGTCTCGAAGGTCTAGTGCTCTGAGCTAATCTTGGAGGCCTAACGGATTGAGAAGAAGCTGATTGAGATCTCTGAGACGTCTAATATGACTGAGTATGACGTCCCTGAAATGGTGGTCTAGACTATGACCCTGACCCTTATCGAGGAGTTGGTTGGGTTTGACTCGTGGCACTCTGAGGACCTCTCATCCCTGCTGGACAATCCCGTTGCATATGACCGTATTGTCTGTATCTGGGACACTGCTGTTGTAGATGACCTGGTTTCCCACCCTCATAACAAACTCTCTGACTCTGTGAAGACCCATTTGACATAGAGCCTTGAGATTGCAGTTATTGAGACTGAGAATTAAAGGAAGTCCTACTAGATTGAGTTCTCTGTCTTGATGCGTTCGAAACTAGTAAGTATACTAGTGGCACAAGTAATAAAGTGATAAGTAGATATCGTTCCCACGAGGATTGATTCTAATTGAATTTGTTATTTTCCAGCAATAATAAACTAAACAGGGGGGTTTTGTTGATTGATTAACTAAACTTAATACGAAAGCAAATGAAGAATAACACAAAGCAAAGTTAAATTGAGTGAAAAATCAATGAGAGAAACTGGTTAAGGGATTCTTCTCTACCACAAGATATGGATTTGTTAATTAATCATAGAATTGTCATCCAATTACAGCATTGAAGTTATCAACCGTAGATAACAACAAGCTCTGTTATCCCAATCTTTCCTTACTTTGTTGTTAAATAAAACAGGCTCTTTATTTAATCTCTATCCATTAAACAACCTAGAACAAGCTCTCTAAATTTAATTCAATGGATGCATTACGATAAGAAAGATAGGTTGATCTAAGCAATAAACACACAAGCTCGGATTATTTAACTTAGGTTGTATTCTCCAATTGCAATCTCTGATCACAATTTTGCTACTAAGGATTAGAAATTCAAGACAATTACGGATCAAGATTTCTAGTCTAGCAATAGACAACAACCAGATTATATTCAGTTGGCCATTCGAAATACAATCCAGCAAGCAATCATAAGCATTAGATATAGGAAAATACAAGCAACTTCAATTAGAGAATTGGATAACAACTTCTTGCACAATCAACTTACAAAATCATATCAGGGGCTTTGAAATCACCCTCAACCAATTCAGATTCAGTTACACATGTTTAAGAACGTGGTAAATACAATACAACATGGAGACATTCCAGAAAATGAAAGGGAAGGGAAAAACTTAGCAAATTTGATGAAATTCTCTTTGGATTTGTAGTTCTTCCTCTTTCCAAGCTTCCTTTCTCCTTCAAGAACTCCAAGAGATGAAAGAATTCCAGAGCTGCAGCCTCCACCACGTTCTCCCCTCTTCAAGTTATGAAAATAAAACCCTAAAATGTGTTTAAATACTCTGCTACAGTAATGTGCTACAGTGTCCCGTATTATACATGCTACAGTGATGTGTGGAATTACATTTCTACACTTCTCACACTGTTTTGATTACAACTTTCGGTACACTGAATGGATTCATAAACCGTAAATTTCTCCAAAAAGTAGACTTCGAGAGCTTTTCAACGGTATATGATATGTCATCGGGTTCATTGTATATCAATACAATTAAATCCGAGAAGATGGTTGACTAGCAGAGGTGAAAATGAAGGGTTTTACTCCATTTTTGTGCAAGTTGCTCCAAAACTCCTACAAACATCAAAACCACACAAAAACATAAAAATACCAAGGAATATAGCAAAGAAACATGGACGAATTGATATGAAAATGATACATAAATAGACACTTATCAAATTCCCCCACACTTAGACTTTGCTAGTCCTCGAGCAACTAAAATGATACGAAACAAAACTAAACCGAAACAGAATCAAAGAAAAATTAAAACACACACAAATGCTTCAACTTGCAAATAGGCCTCAAAGATTGTACTTAATTATAACCCAAGGAAAACTTCAAAATAATGCACTTGATCAAGAATTTTATCTCAAAGATTAGTTTCGCTTCACTTCAATTCCTCAAGTGTGTGTGTGTAGAGCCATTCTCACCTAATCACTTGTAACCCGGATGAGTTTATGCATAAAAATGAATCATATTTAATATTGAAGATGTGTGTATAAATGAACTCCATAGGCCTGCTTTTCAAGTCACTCTCCACTAATGTAGACATGCACAACACTAAGGATCAAGTAGGACTTTATTAAGCTTGTAACGTTTGGCTTGGGTGAAGGTATGATAAAGGATAATAATTTGGCTCAAATCACCCACAAACACATAAATCATTCAAGACTATATAGAGCTTAACCCTATAAAAAAACTTTATTTCAATTCACCAGGTTACTCCTCCAAACTTATTTGGAACACTCAATCTCTTTTTTTTTTTTTGGGAAAACAAAAGAAAACTACACCCCCACACTTTGTTGTTTCATTCTTTTTAAGAACACTTAAGGGTATAGATTTCTTATTCTTCTTCTTTTGTTCTCTTTTTTTTCTTTTTTTCTTTTTTTTATTACACTTCCCCTCCCCCATACTTAAACAACACATTGTCCTCAATGTGTAAGTACGTGGACGATAAGTACAGATTGGCTTTTTTTTTTTTTTACCAACACAATAGGACTCACTTGCATTACTCATGACACATCCCAACCTCCTCTAACTTCCCAAATAGACACTTATCATGTCTCTTAGCTGAATGATCCTACGGTTGCACTCGTCTAGATGGTATGCCAATACCCCCACCCTGTGATTCTGGGATATCTCCTGTTCTACAACTAAAGTAGTCTCCACCACATCAGAGTACGTCGTTAATCTACAAACCGCAACTAAGGGTCTGATGTCATCTCTCAGTCCCTTTTGAAATCTCTGAGCCTTGCTAGCCTCATCCACCACCAAACTAGGTACAAAACAGGATAAGGCAGTAAATCATGCCTCATACTATTGCACAGTCATATTCCCCTGTGTCAAGTATATAAACTCATTTTCCTTTTGGTCACGAAAAACCGTAGGAAAATATTTATCCAGAAAAGCAGTAGAGAAGTCCCTCCATGTAAGGATGTTTCCTCCTCTAATACGCTCAACCGATATCCACGACTGTAATGCCTCTCCTATCAACAAGTGAGTTGCTACCCGAACCCATAAATCTTCTTCAACTTGCAAAAGATTAAAGAGGTGCTCAACTTGCATAAGCCAATCTTCTGCAACATTTGGATCGGGCTCCCCATTGAAAATAGGTGGATTGTGGTGTTGGACTTCTCTAAGTGCATTCTTCATTCGGTTGTCAACACCCGTCTCTAATACCGGTTGAGGTGGCGGTGGTAGGTTAGCATGAAGAGTCTCCTTAACTGTATTTGCCACTGTTTCTGCCAATGTATTGGCCACATCTCTCATGGCCCTGTAAAACTCTGACCTCTCACCACCCTCAGGTGGGTTGGAACTCAAAGTACTTCGTGTAGGAGAACTCATTATCTAATTTTTGTCAATGGCAAAAACATAGGTGGCAGAATTCTATATCATAGGAAATAGAAACATAACAAACAGTTACTCAAGGCACATGCAAGCACACAAACATGACTCTACCCCTCCTAGACCATCTACATCCTCTTCACAGGTCCACAGTAAAGCCTAAGCTCTGATACCACTCTGTCACACCTTAAAATCTCTTATTTAGAGACTTTAGGGGTGAGTGAATAAGAAATTAATAAAAAGACATCATCAAAATTATTATTATTTTTTTATATACATCCTTGAATTCATTACAACATATGACCATTTTTCAAGATAACTTTACATTTACTGGTGGCTAAAACTTAATACATGAATTGCTAGTCACATAATAAAATCTCCTATCATAAGTTAGGAGAATCAAGACCGTCCCCAAAAATCTTTGTATGCATGCAGACTCCAAACTCTCTAGCAAAGCTCTGGAACATCACTAGAATGAACATCCTTCTGTGTACCTATGGAGGGATGGAGTGATCATAAAGTTTAATAGGAAAAATTCTAACATTATACTAAATCACACGCAATCAACAATTACTAAATTCCAGAATTTCACACCCAATAATAATAAATCAACAACTATGTTCATTTGCACCTCAAGTTTATAGTCGTGTTCCCCTTGGATCCGTATACAAAACTGCGCATTCAAGGTCCAACACATCATGTTTATAGTACTCGTGTTCCCCTTGGATCCGTTTACAAAACGGCCCAACCAAGGTCCAACACATCATGTTTATAGTACTCGTGTTCCCCTTGGATTTGTATACAAAACGACATATCCAAGGTCCAACACTAAGAATTTTATCTCCGCATTCTCCTTGGATTCGTATACAAAACGGCCCATCCAAAGTCCAATGCATACATTAACAACCTTTCAACATCATTACCATGATAAACCTCCAGAGAATAAAATCTTTATGCAAAATCTAGGATTTTTTGGAAAGTGTACAGTCGATTTGGGATTGTTTTGTAATTTCGCTCAACACTTGACACTGTACACCTCGACACTCAACGCTCGAACATGCTATTCGAGTTGCGCACGCAACGCATGACACTCGACCCTCGATGCTCGGCGCTAGACACTCGACATAGCGCCTTTCGATACTCGACACTCGAACATGTGCATCGAGTCGTGCATGCAACGTGCAACACACGACCCTTGACACTCGGTGCTAGACACTTGACATAGCACCTCTCGACACTCGACACAGTGCCTCACTCGAACATGCACGTTGAGTCATATACACAGCGCGTGACACTTGACACTCAACACTCGAACGTGCACGTGGAGTCACGCACACAATGCGTGACACACGACACTCGACACGCTAACGCATCATAACCGACACTCGACACTCAATAGGCAAGTGTCGAGTGGTGTCGAGTGAAAAGTCAGAAGCTGCGTATAGACCTGTAAACCTGTTCCATTTAGTCGGTGACACCATTTCCATTCCAGATTTCAACCTCTAATTTCAGAAATTCACCAAAAATCCATTTTAATTCCAAATTCAATGAAATCAGCGCCTCATTAAAGCTTCATGTGTCTATTGTCCTAAACAAATAAAAAATCATACAATTCTCAATCTAGAAAAATGCATCAGCTCAAACAACACAGGACAATCATATGAACTACAACTCCTCTCAAAACTATCTCTACTTCGCTTTATCATCACTTAGTTTCCACATAAAATTTCTCATTCAAACAACAAGCAATCAACTTATAACAGTAGTTTCACTGATAATCCATCATCCAAGCAACAAGGCAATTAATTTAGAATAAGTCACATACATAACAAATCAATATCAATCAAACAATAATATACATGATATGAAGTAAGCATAGTGTTAGAAAATCCCTACTTGTATTCCAAGCTTAGACACTTCTTTGAAAATTTTCCTCTCTTTTCCTCCCTCTCTTCTCTTCTTCTCCTTCTTCTCTTCTTCTCTTCCTGGAACTGTGAAATTCTTCTCTCTGTTTTTTTTTTCTCCTCCCCTTAATTCTAGAAAATCCTTTCCTATATAAACATAAGGCCTTTGGTTCATGGGCTTAGGTCCACCAACTTCCGACCCACTCAATCCTTTATACACAATTTCTGAATTTTGCAATATATAAATGCAGACACACACACACACACACACACACATATATATATATATATATATATATTAAATTTTCTGTTGAAACTCCACATCTAAGGCTACCCATGGGCCCAAGTCCATTCATTTGTAATTTAAGCCCAATTCATCCTTATCAATTTCCAACACAAGCCCGCTACCATAATCCAACCCAATTCTCATTATTTAAACATGGCATATTTCTAAAATTGTAATATATATATATATATATTTATATATATATATATATTTGGGATTCCATAACCTACCCTCCTAAAAATAAATTTCATCCTCGAAATTTGAAAATATGAGTATTGTGAAGATCTGGGCCGAGGCCTACTACCTCGTCCCGGTCCCTTTACCGGTCTGAGCCCAATCGCACACTAAACCATATTGTCCTCTATTGGGCCTTAGCCCTCAAGGTTTTGTTCCCGAAGGATGCGTCCCATTTGCATTCTGCTATAGGAAGTGGTTGGAGTAATCCTGCAGGCCTTTGATGCTCAGCCTTCACTTGTTGACAAGTAAGGCATCTGGACACATATTCAGCAACATCCCTCTTCATTCCTTTCCACCAAAAATGGTGACGTAAATGATGATACATCTTGGTACCACCAGGATGAACAACAAATTTAGAGTGCTGAAATTTCTTGTCTTAACACCACATGGCCTAAAAATTTTACTTCTGATGGCCAAAATTCACATTTTCTCAACGTGGCATAAAGATGATGCTTTCTCAGTGTTTGAAGTGCTATACGTGTAGATGTTGCTCATGTTTAACTTCAGATGAAGATTAAATAAGGATATCATCCACTAACACAATCACAAATCAATCTAAGTGAGGTCTGAAAATACGGTTCATCAAATCCATAAAGGAAGCAGGAGCATTAGTTAGTCCAAATGGCATGACCAAAAACTCATAATGCCCATATCGGGTACGAAAAGCGGTCTCGGGTATGTCTCCTTCCCTTATTCTCAACTGATGATACCCTGAACGAAGACCTATCTTGGAAAAGCAACAAGATCTCCTTAACTGGTCAAACAAATCATCGATCCTTGGTAAAGGATATTTGTTTTTTACTATAACCCGATTTAACTGCCTGTAATCTATACATAAATGCAAAGAACCCTTTTTTTTCTTAACAAACAATGCCGGTGCACCCCAGGGAGAAGTACTGGGTCGAATGAATCCTTTTTCTAATAATTCTTCTATTTATAGCTTTAGTTCCCTCAACTCTGCTGGGGCCATTTGATGAGGAGCAACTGATATAGGTGCCACACCTAGATACACCTTGATAGCAAACTCCACTTCTCTAGTTGGAGGTAACCCGGGCAATTCTTCAGGAAAAACATCAGGAAAATCACTTACCACACGAGGAAGTTCAGAAACCCCTTTATTAGTCTCTTCTACTAATATACTTGCTATCATATCCCTGACCCCTTTCTTGTTTTGCGGCCCAAGCAAAGGGTAATGCAATAATGCATATATGTCCCTATAAAAACTGAAAACGATCCCCTCCTGTATGTGGATTATCACTTTCTTCTTGTGACAGTCTAATACAACCCGATAAGCTGACAACCAATCCATTCATAATATCACATCATACTCAGTGAAATCCATAAGTATCAAATCAAATGACAACTTGTACTCATTTATCTCTAGCATACAGGAACAACATATCCTCCCAACTTCTAAGGTACTGCCCATGGGTGACTCCATGTGTAATATAGAATCCAACAAATCAGACTCTAATCCTAATGCAGATGCAAAATGAGTAGATATAAAGGAATAAGTTCTCTGTCTCTTAGCTGAATGATTATGCTGTCTCATTCCTCTAGAAGGTAAGCCAATACCCCCCATTCTGTGATTCTGAGAGATTTCCTGTTTTGCAACTAAGGCAGTCTCCACCACATCAGCATGTGTCATCAATCTACATGCTGTAACTGAGGGTTTGATGTCATCTCTCAATCCCTTTTGGGATCTCTGAGCCTTGCTAGCCTCATCTACTACCAAACCACGTGCAAAACGGGATAAGGTAGTAAATCATGCCTCATATTGTTGCACTGTCATGTTTCCCTATGTCAAGTATATGAACTCATTCTCCTTCTGATCGCGAAAAACTATAGAAAAATATTTGTCAAGAAAAATAGTAGCAAAATCTCTCCAAGTAAGGATATTTCCTTCTCTAATACGCTCAACAGATGTCCACCACTGTAATGCATCTCTTGTCAACACGTGGGTTGCCACCCTAACCCGTAAATCTTCTTCAACTTGCAAAAGGTTAAAGAGGCACTTAATTCGTATAAGCCAGTATTCTGCAACATTCGGATCGGGCTCCCCATGAAAAGTAGGTGAATTGTAACGTTGGACCTCTCTAAGAGCATTCTTCATTCGATTTTCAACACCCGTCACTAATATCGGTTGTGGTGGTGGGGGTGGTGGGTTAACACGAAGAGTATCTCTAACTATGTTTGCCACTGTCTCTATCAATGTATTGGCCACATTTCTCATAACCCTATAAAATTCTGACCTCTCACCACCCTCAGGTGGATTGGAACTCGAAACACCTCGCGTACAAGAACTCATTATTTGGTTTTATCAATGGCAGAGACATAAGTGATAGAATTCTATAACATATAGAATAGAAACATAACAGATAAATATTCAAGGCACACGCAAGCACACAAGGCATAACTCTACCCCTCCCAAACCATCTACATCCTTTTTTAGGTCTACAGTAAAGCTTAGGCTCTGATACCACTCTGTCACGCCTAAAATCTCTTATTTAGAGACTTTAAGGGTGATTAATTAAAAAAATAATAAAAAGACATCATCAATATCTCATCTTTTTTTTCATTTTCCAATTCATACATATATTTATACATGTCACATAAATCCATTACAACATCTGGCTATTTGTTCAAGATAAACTTTACATACACTGATGACCACAATGAGAACATGGACTGATAATCATATAATAAAATTTTCTATCACAATTTAGGCTAGTCAAATTTTTACCAAAACCATCGCATACATGTAAACGCCCAGACTCCCTAGGAAAGCTCTAGAACACCACTAGTATGAATATCTTTTTGTCTACCTGTGGAGGGAGGGGGTGAGCATATAGCCCAGTAGGAAAGATTCTAACGTTATAGTAAATCACAAGCATTCAAACCGTTACTCAATTACATAGTTACATAACCAATTATAATAAGTCAAGCAATCATTCTCATTCACACATCAAGGTATCGCTTATTCACTTAACAATTAAAATCTTTCATCTAATGTTTCCCACGACCCATCCAAAGTCCAACAAATCAAGTTTATATTCGTGTTCCCCTTGGATCTGTACACAAGACGGCCCATCCAAGGTCCAACGCATCAAGTTTATATTCGTGTTCCGCTTGGTTCCGTACACAAGATGGCCCATCCAAGGTCCAACACATCAAGTTTATATTCGTGTGCCCCTTGGATCCGTACACAAGATGGCCCATCCAAGGTTCAATACATAGAATTTCATATCCTCATTCTCCTTGGATCCGTATCCAAAACGGCTTATCCAAGGTCCAATGCATATGCTTATAAACTCTCCAATACAATTTCTAAAATAAGTCCCAAGGTAGCACTATTTTTTATGAAAAATTCTGTCAGAAAGTACATTCGGGTCGACTCTATTAGAGTGCTTGACACTCGACACTTGACGCTCGACACTGTGCACTTGGCACTCGACGCTCGACACAACTAGACACTCGATTCTAGCACTCAACACACATACCGGTTGACACATCACGCTTGACGCTCCACACGTCACGCTCGATGCTCGACACACGTCACTCTTGACACTGGACATGTCACGCTCAATGCTCTATACTTTATGTTGAGTCACGCTAGACACCTGACATGTTCATGATTTAACCCTCGACACTCATACTCGATGCTCGACACGTCACGCTTGACGATCGACACTTCATGTTGAGTCACGCTAGACACCCGACACATTCATAATTTAACCCTCGACATGTCATACTTGATGCTCGACACGTCACTCTCGATGCTTGACACTTCATGTCGAGTCATGCTAGACACCCGACACATTCATAATTCAACCTTTGACACGTCATACTCGACGCTCGATGCGTCACTCTCGACACTCAACACGTCACGCTCGACGCTAGACACTTCGTGTCACGTCACGCTAGACACCCGACAATTTCATGACTCAACCTCGACATGTTACTCTCGACGCTCGACACGTCACTCTCGACGCTCGACAACATCACTCGACACTCGATAACTGCCTGTCGAGTTATGTCGGGTTCACAGCCAGTATCAAAATTCCAAAGTCGTGAAATTGAACCATTTTTAGATCTCAAACAAAAACTTCAAAAATTCACCAAAACTTCATTCAAAATCCAATTTTCATGCAATCAGTGGTTGTTTAAAGCTTCATAAGCACATAACTCCACAAATAACTCATCATCCAAGCAACAAACCATCAATTTAACAATAATTCACATGCACTGTCAACCTATATCAATTTAAAATAGCAAAATAAATAATACAATTTAAATATAGTGCTAGAAAATCCCTACCGGGTTTCCAAACCTATATACCTCTTTGAATTTTTTTCCTTCTTTTCCTCTCTTTTTCTTCCTTTTCATTTCTTCTTCTTCTTCTTGTTCTTCTTTCTCTCTCCCTTTAATCCGTCAGACTCGCCCCTTCTATCCCAAAAATGAAAGAAAGAAAAATATCTCCCCCCTTTCTTATAGAACCCTCATGTCTCCCTTATATATCTAAGGCTACCCATGGGCCCAAGTCCATTCATTTGTAATTTAAGCCCAATTCATCCTTATCAATTTCCAACACAAGCCCACTACCATAATTCAACCCAATTCTCATTATTTAAACATGGCATATTTCTAAAATTGTAATATATATATATATATATATATATATATATTGGGATTCCACATTCATAAGTTTTTAGAATTATTATGTCGAGTCGGGTTATGGTGGGTTACAACAAAAAATCCGATCATAACCCATCCTTTAAAAACCTCACCATCTTAACCAGATTTCAGGTTATTTTTAAATGATATCCGATTATGACCCGACCAACCCGATCGGGTCGGATTATTTTGAACACCCCTAAAATTCATAATATTAAGGTGATTTTTTTAACAACTTCTAGTTTCTCAAATTCCACTCTTTTTTAAAATATGTATCGAAAGTTTTTTTTTTGTTTTTTTCTTTCTATTGAAACTAAACTCAACCTCATCTTTAATTTTTTTGCAAAGCATGCACCATAGTTATTATATTTTTTTAATTTTTTTTTCATGTTGTAACAAGATGTTATTTAAGGTTACTGTTGCTTGAATGACCTCCTTCAGAAAACATTTGCTACATATCCATTACTCCTTCAATAATCTGGATCATGATCATCATTAGCTGATATATCCATTACTCCTTCAATAATCTCTTTATTAATAGACGATTCCATCATTGCATTATTTTCACTAGGATAAATCAAAAGGTGCTCAAAATAAATTACATTTCTATAGCATAGAACAAAAATGACTTCATGTAATCTATTAACTTTTGACCACATTGATCTTTTTTTTTTTATATATATAACACATACAGGAATCTTAATTTTTAAAAACTACATTTAAATAATTAAAACATAAAAATCATCTTAAATTAATAATTATTTATTTATTGATAAATTAATAAATTATTCATTTATTGATAAATAAATAATCTTCGTAAAATAATAACTTTTCATAGTCCCAACATTATTAATTTATCGAGGTTTTACTGTAATTATAGAACACAATTAAATAAATTAATATTATCACATAGGTCAAGCCCACTATAGGCAGCCCACATCCAACAACTGGAAGCCAGGTGGTGAAGAGCATGTGGCCTTCACATTACCAAGGCCACAAAAAGAAGCCTTATCAACAAAGCATGTACAATACATAGAGTATTTCCCTCCCCCCCCCCCAAACGAATCAAGGGAATTCAAGAGTTCCAACATCACGGGGAATTTTGAAGATTTGAAGGTGCAAAGATTAGGTGATTGTTAGGACCATGTCACGTGCAGCCATGCATCAATCTATGTGACATTGCTGAGTTGGCTATTTTAGAGAAAGACAAGAAACATTCTACTGCTTTATTTTTTTTTTCCTATTTTACTATATTCAATTAGGAAAGATATTACTGATATTGATTTCCAAAATCTTGTTTCAAATATAGGAAAGATTTTTATTTAACTTTGCTTTAGGAAAGTTTCTTTATTTTGTTCTATTATTGAATTTCCTAGAGTACATTTGTTTTCCTAGTATTCATGATATGCGGATATTGGAGGATTTTCAAGTATCCTTATGCAATAAGGAAAGTTGGTCATGCAATACAAATGAAGGAAGTTTTATTAGAGTCTGGTTGAAGAACAAGCTTTTAATTTTACAATTTGAAAAAACTTTATGTTAAGCTTCTGTCATTGATTTACGTTTATGAGTGATTACCAAATTCTTAAGAGGGCTTGAGTATTCACCAGAGAAGTTGTAAAATAGTCAAGTGGGACTTGATCTATTGGGTAGTGAAGGGTAGCAAGTCAAGGGAGTTGGTTCACTTTCATTGAAGTTCTTGGAGGGAGCATGCTTTATGTACGATAGCTAATGTGAAAGAAAGGGATTCTCCTACTGTAAAAGGTCCTAGTCCCTGTAAACGTGAACGATATAATGAATTACAGCTTGGTTGTACGTGGATGTAAGCTGATACTAGCCAAGCCACGTAAAAGTGTTTTGTGCATCTTTTACTCTTCTATTATTACTTTAAATTTAATTGCATATATGTTATCTAAAGTAACTAGATCCTAAGCTTCAAAACTCTCAGTGATCATTTATGAAAGTTCTCATTTTTGGCATTGAGTAACTCTTGATTAGCTATGATGTTGTGGATTCTGAAGTTGCTACTGATTGGTAACTAACATGCTCTTGGAGTTTCTAACAATTATTTTGGAGAGACCTTGACCATGTATAATCATCTACAACATTGTAAGAAGTCGTCCTCCAAATATCAATACTCTATGGTAAGCTCATCTCTCATTCCCATTTGAATTGGCTTAAGTTAGTTTTTTTTTTTTTTAAACAATTCTTCAATTTTGCTTTTTAAAGTCATTATTCTTGGAATTTCTAACCACCATTTTAGGGGGACCTTGACAATGTATTGTCATCTACAAGCACTCATGCTCCACATCACTATATTTATAGCACATCTATCAAATTAATTTGAATTGTTCTGATATTTCTTAATTTTTTAATTATTGTTTGTTACTGTTTTGACTCTCTTTCTTGTTTCTAACTTTTTTAATTGTTGTCTGCTTTAAGTTATCTTTATTCTCTATCTTATTTCTAACTTTCTTAATTGCTATTTGTGAAGAGTTATCTTTGCTTTCTTTATTTCAATTTCGACCTTGAAATTAGCATAGGATCTAGATTTTGCGTTGATATTGATGACTATGTGTGAGCATGTGTGTGTTTAACATCTAAATTGAAATCTTTTAAAATTGGCATTTTTTGGAACATATTTTATTGATGTTAATTTTTTTGCTAGTGTTGTTAAATTTATCACATTTTCACTGTTAATAATCCTTTTTTTTCCTAAAAACACAACATTCCCTTGTTTTAGATGAATGCAAATGGATTTAATAGCAATGGAAATTTTGCAGGTCAAGAGGTTTTACTATAATTCAAGGTTAGTATGCTATTATCTAATTCTATAAATTTCATATAATGTGTACCATGTATGAAGCGTTGACATTCTCATTTTACAGGAAAATACACACTCTAATTTACCTGAAAAGGTGGTTTTGAAATGTTTACAGTAAATAGGTTGATGAGTTTAGTTTCTCAAGTTAAGAATAGATAAGTGTTCAAATGATCACACCATTTGTTTTAGATAAAAAGTAGTAAGTTCAATATTAATATCCAGATTTGACACCTTCCTATGCAGATTTACCGATATTAGATGAAAAAATGTGAATCAATTGAAGAGATTGTCTTGTTGGTACATTGGTTACAAGTGTATATATATAACTCGATTTATTTTTAAATTTTGCTTTCTTTCAATACCATTACAAATGTACTTCTATACTGTAGAATTCTAATTTAAATTATTGTATGTGGTTGCTCTTTGTGCTATAAAAAAACCAAATACACAATAAAAATGAATTAGAAGGGTAATTAGGAAATTAATGCGGTTTATTAAAAAAGTAATATTTTTTAGAAAAGATCTTGTCAAATAAAGGTGAAGTTTGAATAGAACTACTTTTAATTTAATTTAATAAATGAATTGTATTTCTAAAAAGGGTTTAAAAAGAGTCTAGATGAGCTTAAATATCAACATTGACTTTATGCAGGTTGCAACTTACAAGTTATTACAAAAATGGGACCAACCAAGTGTGGCAAGACATGTCTACAAAAATATGTTGCTAAGGAGTCGTTTGGTATGAGGGGTTGTTCGTGCAGGAACGGAAAACTAAAGCCCACTCTTCGTTTGTTTTGCTTGTTATGTCTTTAAACCCGACAATTTGCCTTTCTCACGGGTTTCAATGGCGAAATGGGGTAATGTGAAACCCTCACGTCACTTGAGTTTTGCATTACTGGGAATCATAATCCCATCTCTATAGTGAACAAATCAATATCAAGAAACAAATCTCATATCCAAAATCAGTACATCACTACCAACAAACCCTTTTTTCCTTCTCTCCCAGAATCCCATTTCAACGTTATCAAACCAAAATCACAAATTCTAAACCCATCAAAAATTAAAAAAGAATTCAAAATAAAAATTGAGAGGACTACCCTACAAGAAATTTTCACATATTTATCACTTTGTATTTTTGTTTGGCCTTTTTTTAAAAAAGTGAGAACTATAACATTAATATGAAAGTCAACCCATATTTTCATCATACTTGTCACTCATTATTTTGATTATATTACATATTTCTCATATTTTAGATAATGACAAGTAATTAACAAGTAATTAGGATACATATGAAAACAAATAAAGTATTTAAACTTAGAAGTAATTTTTAGGGATAATTATGATAAATTATAATATATTAGAATCCCATATAATTTTTACGACCTATATAAACAAAACTACATCTCCCTCAAAACCTAACCCTAAATCGTGCCGCCCCCAAAACCTCTCGCCATCTCCTCTCAGCTCGCCAGCCTTCCCATCCTCTCCTTCACCGGCGAAAAAGTTAGTGAAACTCACCTCTACCTCAAATCCCCCACCTGACAGCGCGCGTGTCGTCGTCCACTGCGGCATCATCACCGACTTGCAGAACAAGCACCGTGGCACCGCGTCCACCCTCACGCGTGTTGAGGTCCGAGGAGGAGGGAAGAAACCCTACCCTCAGAAGAAAATCGGTCGGGCCCATCGTGGGTCGATGAGGACCCCACGGTGGCGTGATTTTCGAGTTGAAATCGAAGGACTGGTTGATTAAAATCAACAAGAAGGAGAAACGATTGGTGATATCGACAGCGATAGCGACAACAGTGGAGAGTACGATAGTGGTGGAGGAGTTTAACGAGAGGTTTGAGAAGCCGAAGCCGAAGGACCTCATCGAGGCGATGAAGAGGTGGGGCCTGGACCTGAAAGTGAAGTCGACATTTTTGATGATGTAGGTGAGTGAGAATGTAGAGAAATCGAGCCGAAATATCGGGACATTGAAGATGCTGATGCCGAGAACATAAAATTTGTTTGATATTTTGGATGCAAAGACGTTGGTGCTAACGGCTGCCACTGTAGATTTCTTGAATGGGAGGTATGGGGTCGAGTTTGAAGAAGAAGATAATGAAGGTTAGTGTTGAATGGTTTCTTTGCATTTTTCAAAATTTATGTTTTTTTTCCGTAGGAAAAATTGTTTTAAGTTACTTAGTGTAAGAGTTTGTAGTATCAAAATTTGATTGTGTTTAATAGCTAATGCAACTATAAATTGGTGATCGTGTAGCATAAATTTGAAATTTATCCCAGTGTGAGATGTTTCAATGTGTTTTTCTATGTCCTAATTAACTGTCAGAGTTATGAAAAAGTCGTGGAATTAGAGAGTAGATTTGTATGACAGCATAACACTAATTTGGTTATCTAGCAATGTGTTGAGCTGTAGGCAAAGCATACTTGAGAGCCCAACTCCTGGTTTGCAGGTCGAGACTTAGTAAAAGAAAAACGTATTTGGCTAAAAAGCAAAAGACCCCAAAAGTACTTTTGGATTTTTCCATCTTTTTTTTGGTTGTTCAATAGAGGAAATATGTGGAACTAGAAGGGTTTTACTTTTAAGATTTTTCTTTGTAGTTAATACTTTTCGTTCTTTAATTTGGGGTGCAGGAACTGAGTCAGAGGAGGATTCAGCTACAAAAGAATGATGGTGATGAGTCTTGTAGCCAGCTTTGCTTTTGATTGACCTAAGATTCATTTTATATGTACCCTCTTGATGCTAGTTGAGTTTTCTACCTGCCTAAGCTGGTAACATTGTTTAGTTTTGCGAGCTACAGCCCTCAGGCCTGGGTTTGGTATTGTAGATCATTGTTTGTAACGATTGAATGCATGTTTCTTTTAAATGTATGATAATGTATCTACCTAGTTGTTCATCCAGCTTATTTTTCTCTAGTGTTTCTTCTTTTCTGTTTGCGGCTTTTTCACTTTGCAGCTATAGTTTGTTACTTCTGTAATCTTTTTTCAAACTTTTGTTCTCTCATGATTTGACTTATTATGCTCTTGTGTGATTGTTATTAGAAAGTCCTAGCAAGAAAATATTTGAACTCAAGAATATTGAGATTATTTGTATGGTGCATCATTCAGGTATTTTCTTAAGAAAAATTGTGCAAGGAAAATGATTTTTTGGGTGTTCAATTATTGAACATTAAGGACTCTTGGCATTTCGAAAGAGAGCAAGTTGATTTAAGCCATTGGAACTAGAAACTAACCGATAAGGAAGAACATTAATAACTGTGGCTTTAGTAAACGTTGTAGAAATACGTCTGAATAAAATTCAGTTCTTTAGCAAGACACTAGCAATAAGGAGATCATTTTGAAATGAGAAGAGAAATTGGTTTCTTTGAGGTCATTAATGAAATTCACTTGCAGGTTTAGGGTAGGGGATCTACAACTTTCAACTTGCTGATATCTTTATCATTAGTTTTGGTATACAATCATCTGTGTGAAATATTGTTTTCCAATCTTTAAGTCTATGAGGGTCCGTTATGTGTGTTAGCCCTAAGGCTACATGATAATTTTGATGATAACAATACACATTGATTCATTGTGATTTACTAACATGTTTATTTATGTGCAAGAGTAATATCATTGAAATAATTGTAAATCAAGAAAAGGCTTATTAAAATGAAGTGTTGAAGCTAAGGAGAAGACTACATGTTAAAGGCACCAAAGTTTAAGAACAAGATTTTCAAATTTCAAACGGAACATTGACAAAAAGGGCAGACAAGATTACGGTTTTTATGATAGGCAGAAAATTTGGAGATGGTGTCTTCACTTGATTAAGTTCATCTCATTTGCCTATAAAAGGAGCCCTTCTCCCATGCATTCAAAAAGGGCAAGAGAAGCATTTATCAAGCAAAAAACAAAAGAAATATCAAGTCTAGAGAGCTTTTATATTCTTTATCTACTCTTTGAAGAGAGTTGTACTTTTGTTGTAAAAATTTACTTTGTTCTTGTATTGTGGTGTTATCAAGAGTTGAAGGAAGTTGCCTTGGTGAGGTTGTTCATCAAGAAGAACTCTTGGAGTGGTGTTATCAAGGGTTAAAGGAAGTTGCCTTGGTGAGGTTGTTCATCAAGAAGAACTCTTAGAGTGGTGTTATCAAGAGTTGAAGAAAGTTGCCTTGGTGAGGTTGTTCATCAAGAAGAACTCTTGGTGTGGTGTTATCAAGAGTTGAAGGATAAAGTCTTGATGAGGTTGTTCATCAAGCAAGTTGTAAAGATTTCTACAACTTAGTGGAAAGCTTAGCTCGTGAAGCTAGGAGCCCGTGGACGTAGGCAAGGTTTGCCGAACCACGTAAATTGAGTTTGCACTCTCTCTATCCCTATCTCTTTATATATACTTGCACTTGTGATTGTTCATTATTGTTATTCTCTTGATTGCATTCTATTTTCATCTTCTTCACCTTTATTCTCAAAGAAAGAGTTAAATAATTTTGATCTTTCAAGAAAAGTTTTCTAATTTTGTATTGATAAATAAAAACCCAATTCACCCCCCTCTTGGGTTGCCATACCTAGGTCAACAAGTCGTATCAGAGCAAGGTTGCTCAATTTTTTTAGATCTTAATCGATTTTTGAGCTATGGCAACTTTTAATTCAACTTCATGTGTTGAGGGACTTTCTATCTCTAGACCTCCATTTTTTAATGGAAGTGATTACTCTTATTGGAAAACTAGAATGAGTATTTTCTTGAAATCTTTTGATTATGATTTATGGTCTATTGTTTTGGAATGACCTTTTGTTCCTACCAAAATTAAAAATGGGGAATGCATGCTTAAAGAACCTAACGAGTTTAGTGAGGATGATAAAAAGAAATTGAGTTTGAATGCTAAAGCTATGAATGTGTTATATTGTGCTCTAGATAGAAATGAGTTTAATATAATATCTACTTGTTCTACGACACAAGAAATATGGCACACACTTGAAGTAACTCATGAAGGAACTAGTCAAGTTAAAGAATCCAAAATTAGTATGCTAGTTCATAGTTATGAATTTTTTAAGATGAAACCGGATGAATCAATTTTCGATATGTTTACTCGATTACGGATATTATTAATAGTTTGAAATCTCTTGGTAAATCTTATTCTAATGTTGAAATGGTGAGAAAGATTCTTAGGTGTCTACCAAAATCTTGGGAGCCAAAGGTGACGGCAATTCAAGAAGCAAAGGACCTCACCAAACTACTATTAGAAGAACTTATGGGTTCTCTCATAACTCATGAAATCATCTTGAAGGAGAATGATGAAGAAGATTGCGATGTGGCAAACATGTGCTTCATGGCTTTAAGAGAAAATGAGATAAGTATTTTAAATCATGATCCTAAGCTTTCATATGATGAATTACTTGAAGCATTCCAAAATTTACATGTGCAAGTTGATAAACAAAATTCAAAAATCAATGCTTTCAAAAAGAAGTCAAAAGTCATGTTATCTCAATTAGAAGAGTTGGTAGAAATAAATGAAGCTTTAGAAAATGAAAATGAAATTTTAAAGCAAAAAAGATTTTGAAAGTTTGGAAAGTCAAATACATTTATTAAAAACTGAAAATGACATTTTAAAACAAAAGGATTTTGATAAATTAGAGAAACAAAATGCTAGTTTGAAAAAGGAAAATAATGACTTAAGAAATATTGTTGATAGTTTTACAAAAAGCACAAAAATTTGAATTCTATGTTACAAAACCAAAGGTGTGTTTTTTATAAAAGAGGGTTAGGATATAAAAGTCATAAAAATCAAAAGTATTTTAAAAACTATTTTGTTCATGCATCTTCTAGGAATAATCCTAATCATTCATGTAATTATTGTGGAGGAAAAGGACACAAAATTCATTCTTGTTACATTAAGAGAAATCCTAATTTGAAACAAATATGGATTCCAAAAAGGACCATAACTAACCCCTAAGGACCTAAAAACTTTTGGGTACCAAAAAGTTACCCCTTGAATGTTGATTGTAGAGACAAAGGAGTGGCAAACACAAGTGGTACTTAGATAGTAGATGCTCAAGGCATATGACCGGAGATGCCTCCAAGTTCTCAAGATTAATCATGAAGAAAGGAGGATATGTGACCTTCAGTGATAATGCCAAAGGAAAGGTAATCGGACATGGTGATATTGGTAACCCTTCTTCACCTATTATTAAAGATGTTTTGCTCGTTCATTGTTTAAAACATGATTTGATTAGCATTAGTCAATTGTGTGATAAGGGATATTTTATTACTTTTGAGACTAATAGATGTGTGATTATGGATGTTAGTAACAATAAGACATTATCTGTTGGTAATAGATGTGGTAATATTTATACAATTGATATTGATGTTAATGCTTATGTAGAAAATTATTTCATTGTTAATCATGATGCTTGGTTATGGCATAGAAGATTAGGTCATGCTAGCATGGACACAATTTCAAAAATTTCTAAAAATGATTTAGTTGATGGTCTTCCAAAATAAAATTTGAAAAGGATAAGATTTGTAATGATTGTCAATTTGGAAAACAAGTGAGAACTTCTTTTAAAAAAAAGAAATTTATTTTAACAAATAAACCTCTACAATTATTTCATTTGGATTTATTTGGACCATCAAGAACTCAAAGCCTTGGTGGAAAGTATTATGTTTTTTGTTATTGTGGATGATTATTCAAGATTCACTTGGGTGTTATTCTTGAAAACTAAAAATGAGGCCACACAAGCTTTTTCAAAATTTGCAAAAAGAGTCCAAAATCAAAAAGGGTATTCTATTGTGTCCACTAGGAGTGATCATGGTGGTGAAGTAGATAATGTTGCATTTGAAAATCTTTGTGATGAAAATGGTTTTGAGCATAATTTTTCCTCACCTAGAACTCCACAACAAAATGGTGTTGTTGAAAGGAAAAATAGGACTATCCAAGAAATGGCTAGGACCATGTTACTTGAAAATAATTTCCCAAAATATTTTTGGGCCGAAGCTGTTAATACCGCATGCTTTATAATCAATAGAGTCCATATTAGAGCTTTAATAAAGAAACTCCTTATGAACTTTGGAAAGGAAGAAAACCCAACATTGGATTTTTTAAAGTTTTTGGATGTAAATGTTTTATTTTAAACACCAAGGATAACCTTGAAAAATTTGATGCAAAAGCCGATGTTGGAATTTTTGTTGGCTACTCTAACCATAGTAAAACATATAGAGTTTTTAACAAAAAGACTCTTACTATTGAAGAATCTATGCATGTTAAATTTGATGAAACTAATGTTATTTCTTCAAAGAATTTAGATGATGATATTGTTGAGGTAGAAAGGCAAATCAAGGAATCAAGGCTTGATGAAACGAGCCAAGATGAATTACAACTTCAACAAGAAAAGCTTGTGGAAGTAAATGATTCTTTCCAAGAATTACCAAAGGAATGGAGGTATGCAAAAGCTCACCCTAAAGATCTCATTATTGGTGAACCATCACAAGGTATGAAAACGATCTTCTTTTAAGAACTTTTGTTATCATTTTGCATTTGTCTCTCAATTTGAACCAAAATCTTTTAAAGAAGCCAAAAATGAGGAAAGTTGGATTTTGGCTATGCAAGAAGAATTGAACCAATTTGAGAGAAATCAAGTTTGAGAATTAGTCTCTAGACCTAAATATGACTAAACCCCTTAGTCAAGATATATTTTGCATAATAAGAAGAGAAGTAGTTATGTTGGATATGTCTTAATTTTTCTTTTATATGATAATCTTTAAATGGTAGCATATGTTAAGGGGGAGAATATATTTAGGGGGAGTAATTAATTTGACTACATCTTTTTGATGATAACAAAAGGGGGAGAAATGGATGGTTTGGATGGTTTGCTTATATTCATAACAATTGCTTTCTTTTTGCTTATTGTTGATTTTATTTTCATTCTTGATTTTAGATTATATTTTAAAGCAATCAATGGTTTGTCATCATCAAAAAGGGGGAGATTGTTAGCCCTAAGTCTACATGATAATTTTGATGATAACAATACACATTGATTCATTGTGATTTACTAACATGTTTATTTATGTGCAAGAGTAATATTATTGAAATAATTGTAAAATCAAGAAGAGGCTTATTAAAATGAAGTGTTGAAGCTAAGGAGAAGACTACATGTTAAAGGCACCAAAGTTTAAGAACAAGATTTTCAAATTTCAAACGGAACATTGACAAAAATGGCAGACAAGATTACGGTTTTTATGGTGGGTAGAAAATTTGGAGATAGTGTCTTCACTTGATTAAGTTCATCCTATTTGCCTATAAAAGGAGCCCTTCTCCCATGCAGTCAGAAGAGCAAGAGAAGCATTTTATCAAGCAAAAAAAAAAACAAGAGAAATATCAAGTCTAGAGAACTTTTATATTCTTTATCTACTATTTGAAGAGAGTTGTACTTTTGTTGTAAAAATTTACTTTGTTCTTGTATTGTGGTGTTATCAAGAGTTGAAGGAAGTTGCCTTGGTGAGGTTGTTCATCAAGAAGAACTCTTGGAGTGGTGTTATCAAGGGTTGAAGGAAGTTTCCTTGGTGAGGTTGTTTATCAAGAAGAACTCTTGGAGTGGTGTTATCAAGAGTTGAAGAAAGTTGCCTTGGTGAGGTTGTTCATCAAGAAGAACTCTTAGTGTGTTGTTATCAAGAGTTGAAGGATAAAGTCTTGATGAGGTTGTTCATCAAGCAAGTTTGTAAAGATTTTTACAACTTAGTGGAAAGCTTAGCTCGTGGAGCTAGGAGCCCGTGGACGTAGGCAAGGTTTGCCGAACCACGTAAATTGAGTTTGCACTCTCTCTATCCCTATCTTTTTATATTTACTTGCACTTGTGATTATTCATTATTGTTATTCTCTTGATTGCATTCTATTTTCATCTTCTTCACCTTTATTCTCAAAGAAAGAGTTAAATAATTTTGATCTTTCAAGAAAAGTTTTCTAATTCCGTATTGATAAATAAAAACCCAATTCACCCCCCCTCTTGGGTTGCCATACCTGGGTCAACAATGTGCAAGATTGAAGGCATCCATATCCGCGCTATGGTTAGAGTCTCATGAACTTCGGCCCTTGGAGTCTCTCAGCATCATCTGCAATCATCTATTGATCGATGTGACCTATGAAAAAGAGTAAGAGATCTCTTATTGAATTGTGTTCTTTGGTGAAAATTTGGAATTTTAACTTAACCTTTGTTAATTCAAAGCTGATTTGCACTTAAGAAGCCATCCCATGTACATGTACATATATGATAATATGAAACATGGACATGAGACATGAGTGCTATGATGAATAAGTACAGTCGTTTTGAATGTGAAAGTGTGCTTGTTGTTGGTACTATGTGCGCATGTGCTCATGTGCATATGAGTTAGTTCATGTTTCTTTTATATGTAGACATTTCTTATGTGTATGTTCACAGTTTTATCGGTCAATTGAAAACCGCAAAGGTCTTCTCATATGTATGTTGTTTCACAGAGGCAATCATTTGTCCCGTTGTTGCGGGAATCATTGTGTCAGCAAATTCAGCTGTAATAATTGGCCTTTGGCCTACACATTTTCTCTGGACTTACTATTGTATATTGAGGTATGCCTAGACCCTTCAAAATCATTACATAGTTGTTTAATTCAATTTTAGGTGCCTCTTGTTTATCAGTAACATCTTTACTTATGCTCTCATTTTCTTTATGGGATTATAATTTCAGAACCAAGAAGCTAGGACCAGTTCTGAAGATTATGGTGCTAATAACATTGCTAGTGCCTCTGATTTTTTGGCCAATTATTGGCATTGTTGGAAGTCTTTTAGCTGGAATAGGATATGGGTTTTTCGCTTCCCTTTTTGCAACTTTCGAGGCTATTAGAGCGAATGTCACTGACAAATGCTACGTACCACTGCTTTGTTGTGAGTTTTTCTCTCTGTTTTAGGTTCTGTTTAAGTAGCAATGTAATTGAAATTTGTCTTTGCATTGGTTCAATAATCAGAAAGGATGAAAAACGTTTGTGTGCCAATGAAGTATGGATTATTAATAATGGATTTTCCAAGCAATTTATTGATATTTTAGATTTCAGATGCTCTTTGTGAGGTTATTATTTTATAACAGTTCACTATGATTGCATTGTACTTATAAAACATCATTAAAGTATCAAAGGAACTTAGTCTGATCCTTATGGTTAATTATTTCACTCCATAGATTTGGGGAGGCTAGTGACTTGATTTTGATTTGATATTTGTCACTCATATCAGCAGCCCACTCATTGAATATAGGATGGTTGTTTTTCCACTATCAAAGGAAACTACATAGTGCAGGATTTCATAGATTTTTGCTTCCATTCTTACAAAACCAAATTCATCGTTCTAAAAGCGTCAAATATGATAAAATTAAAAAAAGTTAACCGTTACAAATCCATATTTATTATTCAAAAAGCGCTAAATATGACAAAATTAAAAAAGTTTACCGTTACAAAACTATATTTATCGTTCAGAAAACGCCAAATATGACAAAATTAAAAAAATTTAACCGTTTCAACACCATATTTATCAGGCAAAAAGCGCCAAATATGACAAAATTCAAAAAATTTAAACGTTTCAACAGCATATTTATCGGGTAAAAAGCGTCAAATATGACAAAATTCAAAAAATTTAACCGTTACAAAACCATATTTATCGGGCAAAAAGCGATAACTATGTTGAAATTCAAAAATGTAACCGTTACAACATACTAAATTTGACAATAAAAAGTGACAAATATGACCTTTTTTTACAGTTTTTATGTTATTATACTTGACACTTTTATGTGACAAATATGGTTATTAATATATTTGATGTTTTGACCGACCGCCAAATAGACTATATTTGGCGGTGCCATTGGTGTTGCTTTTTTGACCGCCAAATATGGGAATCTTTCTTATAGTGCTAGGTGGTTGTGGGGGGTGGTGGCAACTGTGGTGGCGATAGATTTGTGGTGGTGGTGGAGGATTATGTAGCGGCAATGAATTGTAGTGTTGGTTGTAGGTGGCAGAGACGGTTGGCGACAATGTAGGGCTTACTTCTACATATGGCACTGATTGCGATGGTCGGTGATGATGGCAGTGACAAGGCCATGATACAGGACTACTGCTGTTCAACAATGGTAGTGACGAGATGGTGATAAGGCAGCGATGATGAGGGCTGCTACTAATCGGTAATGGAGTGACAAGGTGGGAAAGAAAAAAGAGACAAAAGAAGAAGAAGAGAAGGAAAAAAAAGGGAAAAAAATGGGTTTGTTTGGAAAGCGTCTCTTAGGCAAGAAAGATGAGATAAAAATTATTTTCATTTTTATAATATAACATTTATAATAATATGTATAGTAAATTTAAAAATATTCAAAATTAACACACTAAAAAAATCTTCAAAATAATTTTATGTTAAAATTTTTTATTTCATATTATAATATAAAAAATAAAATAAGTATTTTTGAAATATTCAAAAAATTTTAATTATAAAATTTATCAACATATTAAATAAAATTAACGCATTTTTATGTATAACCAAATGCAGTAATTTGATTTGTATATTAATCAAAGAAAAGATACTAATAAATAACTAAATACAATAGTATTAATTTTTCAAACATTAAACTCTCATGATCACTTTCTCAATAATTTGGTTTTAAGTCCTATAAAAGTAAACCTCTGCACGAAACGGTTCCTAAAAGCATTATTGAAAGCGAACCTGGGGGTCAAGTCTGTATTAATTACTCGCGAGGAAGAACAAAGTTTCACCGAGCGGATATGTTTAAAATGGTGGGACGGGTTGCCACCGGGTTAGTCAGTCATAAAACCCGAAATCGGATCAATTACAATAAGTTTTATCAGGTTTGGATTGTGATCGGATTGAGTATATGACCCGAGTTCAACACAATTCGATTATGATATTAAAAAAGGAATTATAACACTTGTTGTAGTAAATTAGTTGAAAGTAATATGTTATCATGCACTGGAACATGGTTTATATAAATATTTTTCCCCAATCTGAAATTGAAGCACTCTCCGGCTTTCTTGTTCGGCCAAGTGCTCCACTCCATCGTCACCTGCCCCTCCTCCAATTTACCGTTGGCGGCTCTCGCCTCCAGTCCACCATCCTCTGTCATGGCCGCCTCCACTATTCTCTATCGCGACTCGTCTCCAAGTCTCCAACAGTCCAACATCCTCTTGCAGCTCGCCTGCACCCTCCTCTGTCGTGGACTCGAGGATATCGCCTCCAACAGTCCGAAGTCCTCTCACCTCTGCTGCAGCTCGCCTTTCTCTTACTGGCCACCGCCACTTCAAAGAGTTGACAGCTTGCGAGTTATATATGGGACATAGTAGGTTAATCAACAACAGAAGTATGTATATATCAACTTCAAGGTTGGTTCCTGCATGAGCATGAATAACCCAAAATCTGATTGGTTCAATAATTTCAGATGACTTTAAGTTTCAGTTAAGCTGGTTTCATCACAAGCTATTATTGCACAGCTGCGTTTAAGAGACTGTGAGAAGCTGTTATTGCGGTATCTTTTTAGTTTAGTACTATTGCTCTCTTTCCAATAATTGCATGTGTTCTCTACGGCCTCAACTGAAACACGGAAAAACTATTAATTTCCACTAAACCAGCTATAAACTTCAAAGATTCTTGTTTTGTTCTTCATGTTCCACTATTAATTAGCTTGAATAATGATTTATAAACCAGCTAGTGTTGATGGTCAGAAACTGGACTGGATAATCCCATTTCAAAAGCCAACTTTGACTAATCAAACTTTAATTATTATATTGACTATTTATTTATAGCATAAACTTCAGCAAGTCAAGTTAGTTAATTCATTACTGTATTACTATTACTACACTTACAGTCAACCTTAAATAAAATTATATTAAAACAATGGATAATAGATCTCTGAAGTTGTGAATTGATGAAACTGATAATCAACCAGGAAGCAACCGGGGTCGTCCACCGCACGGGGGCCTCTTTTCCGGCCGTCTGTTCTGTGCTAGAGCACAAGTCTCTCGATCTCTATCAATGGCATCCCTACCACTGAAGAAAAACTATAGGTGTGAACTTGTGCTACAACAGTTCTAAGGTGGTGGGCCGTTGGTCGTGTCTTCGAATGGCTTATTCATAGCGTGCTGATGCTGTGACTCCATCCACGTCGTCGACTCATTCAATGTCTCAATAAAATCAACAATTGCAGGTGACTCAGGTACTATCACAGCCTTGACTCTTAGCCTAGCAATAATATGCTCTTCTCTTCTGGTCACAGTCGACAAATCAGAGTTTGGGATTTATCCACTCTCAAATGCCTGCGCGTTTGGAAGGTAATTAACATCAGGTTGTAAATTTTATAATTATTATTGTTATTATTTTGTCTTTTTTCTTAGGGAATTTGGTAAAGAAACTTTATGGACATTTGTACTATCTTTTTAAATTTAGATTGTATAATTGTTTAAGTTAAGCTAAAACTAACTCCTTTGGGCAATACTTAATAAAAATTAAGATTTTTTTTGACATTTATTTCTATGGATTTCGTAACATGTCCCTTTAAATTACAAGTAATAGATGATCTTATTTCTTTAAACAGTATGTTTGCATGCATTCATTACTTGCCTTTAGACTACATGTTATGATAACTTTTTTCTATATAGTTTTTGTGCTAAATAAATTCATCTGTTTGTTTGCTAAGATATGTGGTATTTTATGAGAAAATGGAGATCAAATTACTTGATTGGTCAAAGAATCTCCCTCTTTTTATTTTTCTTTTTCTATCCTAAGAAAAAAAATTTAAGTTTTCTTCTTCCTCCTTAAATGTGTCTGTTATTTGTTTTTAGCATTGAACAGGGCCATGACGGTCCCGTGATTGGCATGCATGCCATCCATCTGGTGGTTTGCTAGCAACTGCAGGAGCTGATAGAAAAGTTCTTGTATAGGATGTTTATGGTGGTTTTTGCACTCACTGCTTAAAAGGTCATTAAGGGGTTGTTCGTAGTATCATTTTCCATCTTGACACAGATAAATCTCTTGTAAGTGCCATATTAAAGGCATTTTTCACTTTATAGTTATTATTTGTTTATTTGAAGGTTATATCTATTGGTAGTTAATTCATAAATGTTATTGTTGTTTTTTTTACTACAATTAATGATTAGTTGTTGCATTCTTTCAATGTTGTCTCGAATCAAGTGTTTGAAGTGGAAATAAGAAATACTATTCTTGAAACTTATACCAAAAACTTTTTTCCTAGTAATGTGCCGTCACAATTCACTACAACAAAAAAGGTTTTTTGTGTCGGTCAAAAATTGACACATATCAAAATACGTGTCGGTTTTTGCACGACATAAATGGCCCTGACACTATTCTATACGTGTCACTTGGTCAAACCGACACAAGTATATGTGTCGTTCAAAAACAGACATGTATTAACAAATATGTGTCACATAGTAACGGATTTTATCAAATATGTGTCACGTGACACATATTTTGTGTCGGTCAAAAAACGACATACTAGTGTCATTGTCAAAATGGCCTATCAAACAGAACAGGTCCGTACTTAATTTGAGGATCTACCTCACACTCTATCAAACAGAACAGGTCCGTACTTAAATAATAAAGGACCAAGAACTAACCCATTGTCAAAATGGCCATACCTCCTTTACAGCATCAATGCTTTTGCAGACAAAAGTTGAGCCAAAAACATATTCCATAGCACTCTGCAAGGTGACTCAACTTTCAAACAGACAAAAAACAGGTGGAAGACAGAATATGAACTACCTGTATTTACATTCTAACAATCGAAAATCTAAACGCAAAAGCTATTATGGTTCAACTCATCCATTTATCACCACACAATGAAACAACAATAATTTCCACAGTAAGCTTTAAAGTTCTAGACCTCAATTGTTAAATGTTAAGGCGGGAAACAAAAAGCTTTGCAGGTCTTGCTACTAAAAAGACCCAAATAACCCAAAAAATAGAACCATATCTTCAGCAGTAGATATCATGAAGCATGAGGTGATTGGGTTAAAAAGATAAACAAGTATAAGGAAGCATACCTTCAACTCATCATCATAACCAACCAGAGAAAGTGCAAGTTCTGCATTTTCCTTGCCAACTTGCATAAGCAAGGGTAAAATTCGTACATGGAAGGTAGAAAAGGATTTGTAACTCTCAATCATGGGAAAGGTCAAAGCATTGACTAACCACTCTATTGCTGAACTCTAGGTCCTGAAAATATGACATTGTTAATGAATGAATTTAACCAAAAAGAAAAATTCCATCTATCTACTTGGCAAATGTAAAACAACAAGAGAAAATTATACCTTCTGTAAAGCTTCCATCTGCCCCTCTTTATACAGAAGAGACTCCATAGCCAGTTTAACATTTTTCACATCTTTTCTTTTAGCATTCATTTCATTCTCCACAGCAAGAGCTTCCCCACATTTTGACATTAACTGATTTTTTTTTCTCTCCAAGTTCCTTCTCACAATGGCTTATTTTAGTTTTCAGTTGTCTTAGTTTTGTTTCAGCACTACCAACAGCAACCTTGGCATCACCTAGCTGGTCTCACTAGAAGAAAACTCACATACGGCAACAGGCAATTCGCAACGTGCACAATGTGCACGTTGCGAAATCTATCTTTTGGCAACGTGCATATCTTGCACGTTGCAAACTTAAACTTAAGAATAAATTAAATTATTATCTAATTTATATATTAATTCACAAAATATAATAATATATAGAACTTAAAAAATTAATAACATGTAATTAATTTTTTATTAAATAAGAGATAAATTTAAATTTAAACTCAGTAAGAGATAATATTAAAAACACTTGATTTAAAGAAATAAATAAATGAATTTATAAAAAAATTTGAATGTTAACTGAATGAACTAATATTTATTTAAAAGAATCTTCGGAAGAAGAAAAACATAAAAAAGAGTACTCTTACGTAATATAATTTATTTAATTTTTTTAACATTATAAAATTTAAGAAATAAATGAAATTATTTAAATTTTAAAATTTATGTAAAACTATAATGATTTCACTTATTTATTTAAATAATTATTAAGAAATTAAAATACAACAATAAATACATTTTGAAGTAGTATAATTTTCTGTTAAATACAAAATTAATAAAATTTAAAATATTTGGCTAACAAATTATAACTAATAAAAAATTAAATAAATTATAACTAGAAAAATTAAATAAATTGATTTATTTAAAAAGAGAAATGAAAACGATGACGTTTTGGCCTTTTAGTGGTGTGCAATTTAGTCACAAACTAACTTAACTCGCCACAAATCAATCTAATTGGTACAAATTGAACCCTAAAATCGTGGCTCCGTTGCAGCGTCCACCTTCCTCGATCGCGTCCAAACTCATCTATCCCGCTCGTGGCTAGCCTCTCACGTTCACCTTGTAGCTCCCTCATTGGACCTTCTCTGTCACGCTTGCCTCCTCTTCACCGTCTTTGTCACGCATGGAGCTCCCTCCTTGGAGTGAAACCGAGAGAGAGATAGCTTGCTTTGGGTTCTGCTGCTGCTCCTGAATCATTTCCCACACCTTAACTGGCTCTACATGCAGGTACGTGCATGTTTTTTATGTTATTTTATTATATTTTCTTGGTTTGGATTCGGGATTACTGGCCACTGTAATCTTTAATGGAGATGCAACCGGCGTTATCTTTTCATTTTCATTCCTTAATGGAGTTGATGATGCTGAGGCGCAACGACAACGTCCAGCAACCACAGATCAAAAGAATGGTACTTGATCGCACTCGGAGCTGCAACTGGCGTTGCTGCTGGGATGGCTCCAACCCCAGGAGAGATCAACTTTCAGCTCTGGTTCTCCATTGCATTAGGCTGATAAAACTCGTTTTGATAAAGGGCGCTTTTAAGCCCTCCCTTACGATTTGTACCTATTCCATATTTATCCCCTAGAGCTGCTGTTCATTCCTCTCCTATCGGTTGAGTGTTTTCATTCCCCCTGGCCTTATTGGAAAGTCGGGTCTAGTATGGCTTGTTCAAAACTTTGAGGAAAGTCCCCCTGCATCCGCACCTTTGGGTGATGGTTTGATCCTCTCTGTCGCTCTTGAAGCCGGGGCAAAGCAAAGAGGCGGTAATGAAAATAAAATCCTTGAATGGCTGAGCAAACTGGGCAATGGCTTTCTTCTAAGTTTGCTGAGTCTTCCACTTCTAAAAGTTGCCTTGTTCCTCTGTACACCTCTTCTCGCTGCTCACTTCTTCTTTAGTTGGCTAGGCTTTTGAGGCATGTTCTTAGTATGGCTTTCTTCTAAGTTCCTGCCACTGGGCAACAGGTATGGCTGAGCACACTGGGCAACAGCTTTCTTCTAAGTTTGCTGAGTCTTACACTTCTAAAAGCTGCCTTGTTCCTTTGTACACCTCTTCTCATTGCTCACTTCTTCTTTGGTTGGCTGGGCTTTTGAGGCATGTTCTTAGTATGGCTTTTGAGGGTCTCTAAAATGTTGTCAAGGGAGGTCAATTTTCGGCCACACTTTAAATCAATGAAATTTGAAATTTTGTTACTTTAGCACCGCCACACATCTTTTTACTTATAGTTGTAAAAATGTTCAAATTGGCTTTTTATTGAAATGGCGAAAAGTAGACAGCCGAAAGCTTTGTTAAAAGTTCAATAAAGAATGAAATTTTGTTAGGTAGAAACGACCAAATGATTAGGTTTAGGCTTGTCATGGTAGATTTGGAATTACTTGAATTGACTGGAAATTCAATGAATTTCAACTTGAAATGTAAAAAAGAATTTTTGGAAGAGTTGTCATGTGTTTCTTTAATCCTATCCAAACTTTCGGAACTTGCACACATGGCCATGGCCATGGCCCATGGGAAAGTTATAAGCATTTTGTTGAATGAGCCGTTGATAGGCACATGACAACATATTTGATTAACTTGATAGGATCATGAGCCATAACTAGAATTAGCTCAATGGGCCGTAACTAGAATCCATAACAGGCCAGGTTCATTAACTTGAAACCAATTTAACTATATATATCTGATTTCTTCAAGTTGATTTTTCATTTAATCTTTTAATTTCTCTCGGTTTGAATCACTTGTCATTTTGTTGCAGCTCTTGTGCTATCAACTCGCTCTTCTGTAGATTTCTAAGCTATTTGCAAGTAATTTTTATAATCTTTAACTATTCCTTTATTGTTCAATTTTTGTCTGATCAGAGTTTTCTCTCTATGTTTGCTTTCTTTTTTAAATTTGGGTGTTAGATAATAAATTTAAGTTTTCTCTCATGTGAAATCTTAGTATTTTCAGTAGTGTTGTATTTAAATTGTAATTGTTTAATACATTATTCCAAATACCATTGGACTTTTATTGTGCTTGACATGTCAAGTTTGTATTTCATTCTTATAGCAATTGCTTATAAGTATCTATAGATTAAGCAAACGATATAATTGTATATATAACCAAGTTATGATAAATTAGCTGTTGGAGATGGATAAACAATGGATGCACCGATCAAGGTTTTTTCCTCTTTTAAAGAATTCATTAGATTTAGTTAATTCATTAAAATACCCTAAACTAAGTTTAAGTTATTATGTTCTATTACTTGTAGATGTTCGGAGGAGTATAGGAAGGGGGCACTAAATTTTGTTAACATGGCTCGTGAAAATTCAGGAAACTTGGACATTATAGTGTGCCCTTGCAAACAATGTAAGAATGTACAACGCCATCACTTTAACATAGTATATGAGCACTTAGTTATCAAAGGAATGGATCCTACTTATACTATATGGGTCCTTCATGGAGAGAGTTATAGTACATCAATGCAAAATGAAGATATTGAAATGATGGATACCTTTAGAATGTATAGGGATCATATAGGTTTTGAAGAAGGAGATATTTCACATAATGATAGTGAAACAAGCAAGGAAAAGCTTACAAACTTAATTAAAGATGCTGAAACTCCTTTGTGGCTTGGTTGTACAAAGTATTTAAAAATGTCAGCTACTGTTGCATTATTCAAGCTCAAAGTTACACATGCACTATCTAATGCTTGTTTTGATGCATTGCTTCAACTTATCCATGATATGTTACCGGATGAAAATAAACTTCCAATATCATTTTTTGCAACGAAAAAGGCACTTAAGGCATTTGATCTTAGTTATGAGAAAATACATGCTTGTATAAATGATTGTTGCCTATTTAGAAATGAATTGTAGCAAGCAAATGTATGTCCTAAATGTGGTTCTTCTCGTTGGAAAGTTAATCAACAAAAGAAAAAGCTCCAAGAAGGAGTTCCTGCAAAAGTGTTGCGTTATTTTCCAATAATTCCAAGACTTAAAAGGATGTTTAGTGTACCTGAAATGGCAGAGCAACTTATATGGCACCAAAGCAATAAAAGTAAAGACGGTAGAATGAGACATCCAGTTGATTCAGTTGCATGGGAGTTAATTGACAAGAAATGGCAATCATTTGCAATGGACCCTCGAAACATTAGACTTGGTCTTGCTACTGATGGTTTTAATCCTTTTCAAGATCTTAGCACAAGTTATAGTTGTTGGCCGGTAATTATGGTTATCTATAACTTGCCTCCATGGATATGCATGTCGAAGGAAAGCTTAATGTTGTCGTTATTGATCCCTGGTCCAAAGCAACCTGGTAATAACATAGATGTCTATTTGACACCATTAGTTGAAGATTTAAAAAAAAACTATGGATAGATGGGGTTGAAATGTATGATGCATTTACCAAATCTTTATTCAACTTGAAAGCTATTTTGATGTGGACAATCAATGATTTTCCAGCATATGCCAACATGTCTGGATGGTCTACCAAAGGAAAATTTGCTTGTCCAATTTGTCGTCAAAACACATGCTCTAAATGGCTACCATATAGTAAGAAATTTGCTTATATGGGTCATAGGCGGTTTCTTGCTCGTAATCATCCATTTCGATCAAAACTTACGTGGTTTAATGGAAAGATTGAAGGACAAGGAAGACCTAAGTTATTCACTAGTGAGGAAATTTATTCTGAAGTTGAGAACATCGTGGATGATTGGGGAAAATGTGGGACAAAAAGGAAGAGAGATAGAGATTCATCTCAATTGTGGAAGAAAAAGTCAATATTTTTCCAATTGCCATATTGGAAGGTTTGTAATGTTGACAATATTATAATTGTTCTTTTAATTTTTTATGATGTTTAAACAACTATTATTTTTATAACCTAGTAATTAATTCTTGCAGTACTTAGTTATGCGACATAACTTGGATGTGATGCATATCGAGAAGAACATTTGTGATAGCATAGTTGGTACACTTTTAAATTCGAAGGGAAAATCCAAAGATGGGCTGAATTCGCGCCTTGATTTAGAAGCCATGTCCATGAGAAAGGAATTGCATCCCCAAAAAAGGGGTAATGGATTCTACTTACCAACTGCTTCACATTCTCTCTCTAAGAATGAAAAAAAAAATTTTTGCAAGCGACTTGCTAGCTTGACAATACCCGATAATTATGGTTCAAATATTTCCAATTGTGTTAAAGAAGAGGAATGCGAGATAGTTGGCTTGAAGTCTCATGACTGTCACATGCTTATGCAACAACTTCTACCTATAGCTTTGAGAGGAAGTTTACCTAAAGGTCCACGGAACACAATATTTCGCTTGTGTGCATTTTTCAATGAATTGTGCAATAAAGTTATAGATAGGAATAGATTAGAAGAACTAGAGGAAGATGTGGCTGAGATAGTTTGCTTATTGGAGAGATTCTTTCCACCGTCATTCTTCGATGTCATGATCCATCTAACAATCCATCTAGGACGTGAAGCTCGTTTAGGTGGTCCGGTGCAATATCGTTGGATGTACCCATTTGAGAGGTTCTTATATTCTTATCTTATAATATTTAAGCTTACATTTAATAGAAAACTAATAGTTTTATTTCATTGTCTTAGGTATATGAAAGTGTTGAAAGGATATGTTAGAAATCGTGCTCGACCAGAAGGATGTATCGCTGAATGATTCGTTGCTGAAGAGTATGCAATATACTGTGGAAAATATTTTAAACAAGCAGCTGAAATAGGTTCTCGTCGTAGACCCAATGATGAATTTCAAGAAAAATTCTTATTAGAAGGGCGTCCAATAACGGGGGGAAAATTAATCAGTCTCTCAAAGGAAATGTTAGAGATTGCTCATCGTTACATTTTGTTGAACACCTTAGATGTTCATCCTTATGTCAAGTAAGTTTCAATAATATCATATTTGATAATTTTTTTTATTTATGAACTCATATAATGTGATTTGCCCTTGTTACTATCTTACTAGAGAACATTTGGAAGCATTAAAAAGAGAAGATGTGAGAGTTTCAAGAAATGAAACATTGTTACAGAAGGAGCATTTAAAAACTTTTAGTAGGTGGTTTGGAAAAAAGGTAATAAGTAAGACGCTTATACTTATCTGAGAATATAGATCTGAATTTTTTCCACTTAATTTGTTTAACTATCTATTCTTTAACAGATACCTTTGGAGAGTGAAAATGCCATTTTGTCAAAGACTTTGGTATGGCTTGCAAAAGGACCAAGAGATATATCAATGTCATATTCAGGTTTTGATATAAATGGTATGCACTTTCATACTAAAGATAAAAAGAAGGTTCGACAAAACTCCGGTGTCTTAGTTGAAGCAACTACTATATGTAGAGCAAGTGCAAAAGATAATGCCCAAGTGATTGGAAAAGTGCCTTACTATGGAGTTCTGAGAGATATCATAGTACTTGATTATAATACCTTTCATATTCCTATTTTCAAATATGATTGGGCCAATATTGTAAATGGTGTGAAAACAGAAGATGGTTTTACCTTGGTTAAGCTTCAAGAAGGGCAAAACCATTTTGAAAATGATTCATTCATCTTGGCATCACAAGCTAAACAAATATTCTACTCTCAAGAGGATGAAACATCAAATTGGCATGTTGTGCTAAAAGCACCACCAAGAGGTTTTTTTGACTTCCAAATACATGAAGAGAATGACTGTGAACCATCTACACCAATTAATTTAAGTGGTCTTCAAACACAAAATAGTCATGAGGAAGAACCTTGTATAAGAAGTTATGTTAAGGGTGTGGTGTGTGAAATGAAGTAATTGTAAGACTTATATGTTGATGATGTATGATTTGTATGAGTTATGTTTATATTAATGTTACATTCATATTTGTTGTTGAATGTTATTTATAAGCTTTTTATTATCTCATCTCGTTAGCATATAAGCTAACTGATTTGACTTGTTTTTGTCACTATAAATGTTATTTTTAAGGTTTTTTTTTTATTGATGAAGAAGATGAATGGTGCAGAGGTAAGTACTGATTCATTATTGTTTTTTTTTTCAATTTTTACTTTGATTATTATTAACAATTGAACTTATATACTTAATCTTATTTGTAGTCCTCAAGGAAACCTAAAAAAAGATTGCGAAATGAACATCATGCAGTCATGGAGGCTGCTGCTGAAGAAAGGAATGAAGGAATTAGGATAGAGGAACATGATGAAGATGTACATGTGGCTGAGTCAACAAATAAAGGCTCACAGAATAAAAGAGGTCCAACAACTTTAGGAATGATCAAAATAAAAGAGGTCCAACATTGATAAGAACATTTGTTGAGTTCAATGATGTCGGTCAACCTGTCTGTCAGAATTCAAAGAAATATGTATCTTTTCTTGGAGTTGTGGCACGAGAACATGTACCTATCTTTATCAAAGATTGGAATCAAGTTTCTCCAAAAAAAAAAAGAAGAGCTATGGATATTGGTAAAGGTACATAATTTTAATGCACTACACATTTTCTCTTTAATTATGGATATGTCATAGTTTAACTTTATCTCAATAAAATTGTACAGCAACGCTTTATTGTAGAAGACATCCATAAACATTGGACACTTCGAAAGATAGGTGATCGTTGGAGGCAATTCAAGTCTGAAATAACAGCAAAGATAAGGAAAGCTGATAAAGAACAAAACAGAGCACGAGCTTTGTCTCTTATAAGGCTCAGCAACATTGACTCAGATCAAGAATGGGAATCATTTGTCAAGGAAAGATTGTCTCCACATTTTGAAGTATACTAACAATAAGAAGATAGTCTCTTATATTAATATTTTTATTTGTATAATAGCATGTTTAATGGTGATTGTTTTACAGGTAATCAGTAAAAAGATGAAAGTATTGTGAAACAATCAAGAGGACATACATACAATGGGAAGATTGGGTTATGCTCGTAAAGAATATGAAATGGTAATATTTAATATTTATGAGAAATAATTTTTTACTTCATACATTAAATTATTAATGTATCTCTTCATTTACAGAAAAAGAAAAGCTCAAATGAAACATCGATCACAAGATTGGATGTTTGGATTTAAGCACATTTAAACAAACAAGGTCAACCTACAAACGAATCAATTCGATCTAAAATGGTATGACTTTTCTTTAATAAAAGTACAACTTGTCTTACAAATATAACTTAAATAGGGGTTATTAATAACAATTTCTTTTTCCTAGAAACAAATTGAAGAAGTTCAACAATCAAGTGTTCATATGGATATGAACAACATACAAGAAGACCCTATTAAACTTGTATATGGAGGTGAGAAACGTGGAAGAGTACGTGGAAAAGGATTTGGAGTCAATCCATCTCAAGTAGATGCACACATGCAATCTAGTGGGAAAGTAAAGCAACTTGAAAGTCAAATCCATGCCAACAATAAAAAAGTTATGGCATTAGAGGAGAAGATGAATCAAATGAGTGCTTTGGTTTTGAAAATAAGTCAAGTAAGTTGTTCTATAAGTAACTACAAATGAATAATAAGATTTATAGTTTTGTATAACTAATTAAGTGTTTAAATTGTATAGAATAATCAAAGTGTTGATGATATGATGAGCTCTCGTGCGTGTACCCCTCGAGTAAGGAATTTTCGACAAATTGTGTTCTATTTATAATAAATTTTTAAATGAAAGTTTATAATACTTATTCATTACAATATTCTGATTTTTTGAATTGTAGTCATTCCAAGAAAGTGGTCCACAAATTATACCAAGTGAAAATGCAAGATGTCATTTATTGCATTGGTATTCAGATGATCCAGATGAAATTGTGGCTGAAGCGAAGATTGCAAGTGTCGATCCTAAGGCCAAAGTACATCACAAGCCTTTAGGAAGGGATTGTTGGAAAGTTTGGATAGTTCATGCAAACAAGGGTAATGTTGAATTATATAGGTCAACGGATGAAGCTGAATATCTTGATCAAGCAGTAGGAAGTGCTATTGCTTGGCCTAAGAATATCATCAAGTTAATATAGATAAGGTAATACTTTATAATGTTTTTAATTAACTTCCTAAGTGTTTATAAACTTGTAATTACAAAATTATTTTACTTTTGTGAATATATTAAGTCCACAAGTTGTGTCATTGTTATATTTTATTGTGTTGTAGGTGGAAGTTGTTTTTTCCATGTGCGTCAGCTATTAAGGTACTATATACATTATACTTTACTAATTTCTAATGACTTTTCTTTGGATGTTGTTTTGAGTTGGCTTGGTTTGGCGAGGATATTTGGAGGTCCTATATCATTGTTCTAGAAAAATATTTTGCTATTAGAAGTGTTTTTGACATGTTATGTCCTTTTGGAAAATGCCAATAAATAGATGAAACTCTGCCAAAATTTTTTTAGATTGTTATGACAACTATTTTTTTAATAAATTTTACTTCACATAAGATTGTGTTTAAAATAACTAATTTGTTAATATTTTCTTGCGTAGGCCTGGTTGGTGTTTACTAAAATCTTCAAGATGATGAAAGTGTTAAAGAGGAGAAGACATTTTGATTTCTAATGGTTGTTTTATTTGTGGTACTTTAAACACTCAAATCATCATATTATTTGTTATTTTCTTATTGTTCATGGATGTTACTTATTTTCAATTCCAATGCTTTTTACTTGTTGTATAGATACAAGTATTTGAACTTTTACTATTGTAATGATATTCATTTCAATTTAAATATGCAATTTGATGTTATATATAATTGTGAACTTGAATGTAATCATTTATATTATGATGTACATAGTTATAAAATATTACAAGCATAAAAAATTATCCAAAAATTTATATAAATATATATGCATTTAATTTTAAAATATATATTATACCTACGGCAACGTGCAATGCACGTTGTCAAAAAATTGTCAGTTGAGATATTGCAACGTGCATTGCAAGTTGCCATTAACCATATACAGCAATGTGCAATGCACGTTGCTGTTTAACAAATGGCAACGTGCAATGCACGTTGTTGTTTAAGATACAGCAACGTGCAATGCACGTTGCTAAAAGTTTATATTTGCTGTGTATTTAACAACGTGCAATGCACGTTGCAAATTCTTAAATAGCAACACGCAAAATGGCCTTCGGCAACGTGCAACGCACGTTGCGAAAAGTCATGCCCCTTTCGCAACATGCAGAACAGCAACATGCGCTTGCACGTTGCGGAAAGGCTTTTGCAATGTGCAATGCACATTGCCGTAGGTCCTTTTTCTACTAGTGTCTTCAAGGCATTTTTCCTCATTTTCGTTGCTCTTGCCAGCTAGTACACCCTACACCAAGAGCAGTTACAACGGCTTTCTTTAATACAACTTGGTTCGCTGACAAATGACAGCAATAATAAAGTCAATGGGCTAAAACAAACAAAGCCAACATGTATAGGGACTCCTTACCTGGTATTCATTTTCATTATCTTCCAAACTCTTAGAAAGTTCCTCAACTCTCTTTTTGAGATCAGCTGCTCCTTCTTCAGACTTTCTGACAGCAGAGGCCTTCTCTTCTACAGATTGCTTCAGCTCTTCAATATTGTGAACAATCTAGCAATATTAAGATCCATAGTCAAATGTGGAATCAACAAATGACAAAAAAGAGAGAGAAGATGCAAAGAGAATAGAAGACTTCAATAAATAGTGCAGTAAGTAACTAACACTCAAAAGTACATGACAAGAAGTAAGAGTTTGAGAATATAAGCACCTTTTCAGCATTCTCTTTTCAGTAAGAGTTTGAGAATATAAGCACCTTTTCTTCATACTTTAAGAGCTAATGTGAGAGCTTCAGCACAAACAATATCCGATTGCATATGTGAGTTTAAACCTAGCATCACAGTCCACCAACTCCTGCTCAGATAGTGAGATCAGGTCACCTGTTGCTATCTTGTTTATACCTTCCACGGCCGCAATTGTTGAGAATGCCCAGCAACTCCCTTCATTTTAAATAGATATAGTCAATATCATATCATATGCAACTGCTATATGTAATCCATATTTAGTTAATCTCAGTATCATCGTATCCTAATGCAATTGCTCCACATAATTCACATACACGTTTCTTTAATAACTTTTATAAAAATCATTAAACAATAATAAAAGGTATCGTAGATCATTGAATTAGGAGTATTTAATAACTTCTAAATAGTTAGGCTGCTATTGTTGAAAAGGCAGAAACGCAGATTCAGTCTTTGAGAAAGGAAGCAGCAGAGTTGGAGGAAACCTGTGCTGAACTTGGAAGAAAGCTCTCTGAGTAGGAGCAACGTGCTTGTGCCATGGAACAAAAAGCTTGAAGATATTGAAGAGAATGATCTTTTGAAAACAAGGGAGAAACTAATTGAGCTAAAAACTGGTGTATCCACACTTCAGTCTTCCATGGGCTTATATATGGAACATGATAGAAGCCTAAAAGATATAAGGTTCAAAGTAATTGAACATCTTTTGATACCACCGAGGAAGGACTAGTAAGCCTAAGTTCTTGCTTTCTAATAGTAGCTTAGTCATTCTTGAAAACTCACTTTTTTTCATATTTAAGGTCTTTGAAGGATATGTGGTTTAGTAATTACTATATATGGACATTGTTGCAGTCGGATGCTGAGACAAACAAAGATGGTGTAGAAGTCCATCTTGTTCAGGACATGACAACCGATAATTTCAAATGCTCTTCCAAAGCAAGAAAGAATTACAATTCAAATGACCAGAAACAGATGGAATCGAGAAAAGCCTGTAAGGATGTGGATGAAAAGGATGTTACCATCGTACTTCTGAATAAGGAAATAGAATCTGCCCTTAAAAGCTTAAAAGAGGTTAAAGTTGAGATGGCTAGACTACATGGAGAGAAAGAAAAGATGTTGATGTCTGAGAAAGCGAATGAGAAAAGCATGAAATGTCTCACAACTTAGGTGCTTACCCTTCAAACAGCTATGAGTAACTTCGAGAAGCAATCAGAACTCAAGATAGAAGCTGTCAATCATAAGCTCCAGGCATTTGAACAAATTGTTCAAGAAGCTGGATCTCAGTGGTACCAAACAAAAGAGGTAATATATTTGAATTTCTATACTAATAGGGTATCTTAAGAAACATTACATGTTATGCTTGCAAGCAACTCACTCATTAATTCACAAAAACTTTCCTCTTAAGGAATAAAGGTCAATCTGATTTAGTAATCATTGTCATTTACTGGTTGTTCCAATTCTTTTCCCCCTGTTATACAGTGGAAATTTTTTTCCCCAATGTTAAGACTTCTATATCTATTTAAGCACCTAATAACTGTATCAAATGTTTCGTACTCTTGTGCAGATTCTTGAACTTGAAGTTGGTGATGCAAAGATAGTTGCAGCTCAAAAAGCTGCAGAGGCCTCTTGTTTTTTTGCTAAATTTGAAGAGGCTCAAGATACAATGAGGGAAGCAGATATTATGATCAATGGGCTAATGATAGCTAATGAGTCAATGAAGCTGGATATAAAAAGGTTGAAAAAAGCAGAAGTCACACTGAACAACGAGAAAGATTTACTAATTAGTGGGGTTCATAGTTTGCAGTCCATCAATGATCAAAAGGACCAGCAATTTGAAAACTTGAAAAGCAGTTTGGCTCAAACCTGATAGAAATAAAGGATTTGGTTGTGGAGTTGGAGCATATTATTACCGACGTGCAAAATACTTTTAGGGAAAAGTTACACCTCTGTCACATGGGAATTTTATTGGAAACAGTGACAGGGCTAAATGCTGAAAATGGCTTGCTTCAACATGGCCTCAGTGAATCAAACTCTGTTATTGCTGATTTGAGAGAGCACAATCTTAAGTCAAGAAGAGAGCTTGAAATGTGTAGAGCTTTTAAGGGGAAACTACTGGCTGAATTTAAGAGAAATTTCGATCAGATCTCTAGGAAAGAAGACGAAGCTGGCGAGCTTAGTGGCAAGTTAATCACTTTCAAGAAAAAGATATGGGATTTACAGCTTCAGGAGGAGATTATGTTTCAAAGATCTAACTATATTGGATCTCAGCTCGCTCTTCTAATGAAGGAGTTGGACATGAGAAACACAAAGATTGAGGCGTCCTTATTGGATCAGGAGAAACTGCTACATGATAAAGAGGAGGTTTTCAAATCTAAGGTCAAGTTCCTCATCTTAGATTTGTGCTCAAAAGACTTTGAGTCACTTGTTTTGGTATCAAATTTAAAAGAGATATCTCTCCAAAAAGCTGAAGCATAGAGAAAAAAATATTAGTTGTTATTCTGCCATTGATAACATGAAGAAAGAAATGATCTTCTCCAAGGTAGATGCAGAGTTAAAGGAAGTTGCTAAAGCAACTTGAGGAAGTTGAGGTTGCCATTCTAGAAAATGAACTTGAGGAAGCGCAGAATGACAGGCATGACATGCAGTCAAAGCTGAAGCAAAATAGTTTGAGGATTACACAGTTGGATGAAGTAAAGAAGGCTCTTGAACAAGATGTAGAGTTGCTAAAGGAGGCTGCTTGTTCAAACAATTTGTTAAAAAGTGAACTTGGTGAAGTTAAGGAAACTAAGGTGAGTTT